>JADRCD010210411.1:0-16806 GCA_019843815.1 Montemys delectorum
ATATATATACATATACACATATATATGGAAAGAAAGAGACAGAGAATTTAATTTATAGTTGAAATTTCTATTGTGTGATTTGAGTGATTTATATTGATGTTAACGACAATGTTCTTCTTGGGCCCACATTAGCTTGGGATACTTTTTAGAAAATGTACTTTCTATGTCTCTATTATAGATTGGGCAATAAATTTCTACCCTGTGATTCCCATACCAATAGAAAGTAAGCTCTTCATTACAGAATTTGATTTCTGCTAACTTATTATTGAATAATTAGTGTAATTACATTATCCTACCTAATAAATCAACTACTTCTTCTCTACCTTGTCGTTCTGCAAATGAAATACCTACCACAATTTTAGTGTGAATGTGTTCAAGTGTTTTGCCAAGTAGAAGCATCATGTTTTCTCAAACATATGTGTAATATTGGTTTAAAAAAAAATCTCCTACTGATCTTCTCTAGCTTTATAACTCTCTTTGTGGAATAATAAATCAATTTATGAGAGAGTTGTGTTTGCTGTATTTTAGCACTGACTAATTGCTTTGTTCCTCAAATACAGTTGAGGAAACTGCATATTGTCCAACCTCATTTAACGACTCCTAAAATACAGTAATGATGGGCATTAATTTATTCAGATATTCAGGATGTCTTTTGTGCCTTTTTATTTCTCTAACAAAGTTATCATGAAGATGTTCTAAATGTGTTTGTTTCATTAAAGAGAAATTAAGTGGTAAGAATATAATAAAATGAAGTGATATGGGAATTCACCCATGGGCTTATTTATACTCAATGGTCATAGAAGACTTGTCTGAAGATGAAGCATCTAAACTAAGAGAGACCCAGCTGAGCACTGTCCTTGGAAAAAAACACCTCCAGAAGAGGAGACAGAAGGTCCCACGTAGCTGAAGTGTAATAAGCAAAGGGAAGAGGGAGAATAAAGATCACAGAAAATTAGAAGATAATATTTTATAGTGTTTAATGAGAAAAGGTGAAGAGTTCAGATTTAAATACAAAATTGTAGACTGGAGCACTTACAGGAGTGCAATGGCATGATATAATAAGCATTCTGAAAAGGTACCTCTGGGTTTAATATGTCAAACAGAAGGTTGGGAGCCAGCAGGAGGATACGTTCAGAGGATGTTTATTCTTTCTCTTTCTTTCTTTCTTTCTTTCTTTCTTTCTTTCTTTCTTTCTTTCTTTCTCTTTGTAACTATTTATTTATTTATTTATTTATTATTTATTTATTTATTTGCATTCCAGATTTTATGCCCCTACTGGTCCACCCTCCAACTGTTCCACATCCCATACCTCCTTCCCACCCTGCTCCCTGTCTCCACAAGGATGTCCCTACCCTACACCCTACACCCCACCAGACCTCTAAACTCCCTGGTGCCTCCAGTCTTTTGAGGGTTAGGTGCATCTTCTCTGACTGAATCCAGACCCAGCAGTCCTCTGCTGTTATGTATTGGGGGCCTCACACCAGGTGGTGTATGCTGCCTGGTTGGTGGTCCAGTGTTTGAGAAATCATGGGGGTCCAGGTTGAGACAGCTGGTCCTCCTACAGAGTCACACTCCTCCTCAGCTTTTTCCAGCTTTTCCCTAATTCAACCACAGGGGTCAACAGCTTCTGTCCATTGGTTGGGTGCAAATATCTGCATCTGACTCTTTCAGTTGCTTGTTGTGTCTTTTAGAAGGCAGCCATGATAGATACCTTTTTGTGAGTGTTCCATAGCCTCAGTAATAGTGTCAGATCTTGGGGCCTCCCCTTGAGCTGTTTCCCACTTTGAGTCTGTTGCTGTATCTTCTTTTCCTCAGGCTCCTCTCTATTTCCATCCCTGCAGTTCTTTCAGATAGGAACAATTAAGGGTCAGAGTTTTGACTGTGGGATGACAACCCCATCCCTCACTTGATGCTCTGTCTTTCTGCTGGAAGTGGGCTCTATAAATTCCCAATACTGTAGGTCATTTCATCTAAGGTCCCTCCCTTGAGTCCTGAGGTCTGTGGTACATTCTGGAGGGTCCCCCCAACATTCTAAGATTTCCTGTTTTCACTCTTTCTGCTGACCCCCAGGGCTTCAATCCTTTTCCCTCATCCAATACCAGATCAGGTTCCACTCTTCCCTCCCCCAACTGGCCCCTCCCCCATCTACTTTCTCTCCCAAAATATACTTAGAGACTTTTGAAATATTATTGAAAATGTTGAAACTCTAAATAAAGGAAACTGTTCAATGTTCATGGATAGAAAGACTTTAATATTCCAAGATAGAAATATTTTTAACACACAGATTCAGTGTAGTTTCTAACATTATATTCGAATGAAACTGTTAATGAAGAAAAAGCTTTACAATGAAAAAAGAAATAAAAGCTAATACCAATTCCCATTAATATTTAGTTCTATTATTTAAGTCATATGTAAATATATTTTTTAAAATAATAATCCTAGGAGCCTTTGTGGTAGTGCAATTGATAAAGACATTTGTTGCAAATTCTGAATACCTGAGTTTGAAACCTTGTCCTTACATGGTGGGAGGAGAAAATCCAACTTCTAAAATCTATCTTCTCACTTCATCATGTACCATGGCATTTTCATGTGCCTTGTTAAAAAAGAAGCAATACGTTCATTTAAAATAATAAGGCAACTATAATTTCATACAACCATTCCATTTTAAACAGTGCTGATTTGGATATGCTCACTATACTAATACTCTACCTGTAATTAATCATTTTAACTATAAGTGGTTATGAAGTACAGTGTGATAATCAATACATGCATATACTATGTCATAAGAAAACTGGGGTAGTCATGATTTATATGTTCTTAAACTTTAGAGAATTGTTTGGATTAACACAATAGTCAAACATATTTATGAAATAAATGATGTGAATTTAGATAAATTTAGATTTATTTACTGTATGCTGATCAATTTAATACCATTAGTACTTCAATCTATTTATCATTAGCTTATGTCTGGAGCCCTCAAAATACTCTTCTATATTCATAAAATATAGAATGTAGGAAATGTTTTTGTTTTATTTTCCAAGGCCTGTATTACCTCACTAGGTGCTCTTTCTGCATCTCCAGCAGAATGGAACAGTCCTCTTACTTCACTTTTCCTAGGCATTTCACTTCTGTAGATGTGGTATAATGTAGCTGCCAGTGGCTACATGTATGAATGGGTTTTCTGGAATGGGGTCAAGGTCCTGAAAAATAATTTTGGGGTACCGGAACTGTGGGAAGGGTTCATAAAAATTAGACCAACACATGGTGTGTTATCAGTCCGCTATCATTGATTAAATTGTCTTTGTTACAAGCAAACAGGTAGAATAGGTAAGGCAAAAGTCCTCCCCCAAGTTCGTCAGCAACTTGGCCCAATCAGCAACTGCTTTAGTCTCTGGAGGCAAAACTTCCGGTGTAACTGGAACTTGGAAAGAGGCGTGGCAATTAGCAGGAGGTAGGCAGAGAACCCTGTGAAAAGGCAGGGTTTGAAGAATCAGCCTGCAGCTAAAGGAGGGTCACAATTCCTCCCTTTTTATTTAGAAAACAGCAGGACAAAGGCATACTCAAATGGCACAGTTTTGCACAGGAATTCTTATGGTGCTTTGATGAATAAACCTGTAGTATTATATATACTGGCAAGTATCTTACCCGTCATTGGGATCACACACAGCTAGTTTGACACTGCAAACCGGGCTTATTACGCGTTTTCTTATTTTAAACAAAAACCACACAGTCACTTGGCACGTGTCCCTGTCTTAGGTTGAGACTGCCAGAGACCTAGCTCACTGAACGTGGCTTTCCCACGAAACACCTTATTACCGTATAACCAATGCTAAGACATGCCTCTACTGCCTGTGATGTCAAAATTGTCACAGTCTTTCTAGAAAATACCTTCTCTGAAGTTCTCCTGAAACAGTGCTGGTGTGCTGATGGGCAGCTGGGCATAGACACCTAATTGGGTTGTAAAATAGTAGGTCCCAAGCTAGGAGCCTTTGCAACAGCTTTGCCTCGAGAATAGGCCTTCATTTCAGTTGTTAATATGTAGCTTCCAGGCTAGAAGCTCCAAGATTGAGCTAAAGTGTCTGTGCGCTCCGAGACTGAGCTTGCTTTTTAGATAAGAGTGTTCCGAGTTTGAGCAAAATTTTGATTGTCTTTGTACTCCAGGAATGAGTTTGCTTGAGATAAAAACTCAAAAGTTTAAAAGTAACATTAACTTGAAGATGTCTCAGGCACTCTAGTTGCAAATTAGCAATATTTAGGCCCAAGGCTTGGCCTCTAGGAGTAGAGGGAAGACACTGTTGACTCTTAGAAAAAGGTGGAGGCTATTTCAGCCAATTAAATTTTGTTGGCTAATAAAATGTTTATCCAATATTTTTAGTATAAAAACATGCTTATAAAAAAGATTTTGTGTCTGTATCCACTTGACAAATCACTGTTTCAGGCAGTCATTGTGTTCCAACACAAACGGAGCCTCTTCCCCAGATCAAAGTGGGGTTAAGAATATATGTCAGAGCTCCCAGGGACTCAACCACCAACCAAGGACTATACATGGTGGGACTGATTGTTCTGGCAGCATGTGTATAGTAGAGGATTGTGAAATCGATCATCAATAGAAGGAGAGGACCTCGGCCCTGTGAAGGTTCTGTGCCCCAGTGTAGGGGAATGCCAGGGCCAATAAGTGGGAGAGGGTGGGGTGGCAGGCATGGGGAGGGGGAGGCAGCAGTGGTTTGTTCTTGTTGTGCTTGTTTGCTTGTTTGTTTTTTGGAGGGGAAACTGGGAAAGGAAAAATTTACATGTAAATAAAGAAAATACCTAATTTAAAAAAAAAAAGAATATATGTGTTAGTAAGTGGAGTGACATGCCATTTTCTCATGGCATAAAAATTGAAAATGTGTGGATGCCAATGGCGATCCATAATAGACTGACCCTCAGTATCAGACTGCAAATATATATATATATTAAAACAAGCAAAATATGCCTTTTAAAACAAGTAAAAAGCGATGCATGCCTCAAAACCGGCAAAAAATGAAATATGCTTTTCAAAACATTCAAAAAATAAAATATGCTTTTTTAAACAAGTGAAAAGCAAAATGCTTTTCAAAACAAGCAAAAAACAAAATGTGTTTTAAAACAAGTAAAAAATGAGATATGCTTTTGGAGGTAACTTTGGAGTGGAGTGCATATTCCCCCTCCTTTTAATATTAAAAAATCAAATTCTCAAAGTGCGAAGTGCACATTGACTAAATATTCTCTGAGAATTATAAATTATCTCAGTAATATGGGTTACATTAAATTGTTGACAAAACATCTTAAATACTTGACTATAATAGTCAGTTCCAGAATCCGTTTTAATCTATAATATAGATAATAATCAATTAATATTTTGTTTGTTTTTATGTTAAGGCAATTGTAACTTGAAAGGCTGAGAAGGAATTAATAGTCACATGTTTATATATTACTTTTAATTTTGAAATCAAAATTATATTTTAAAAATGTCTAAATATCATAAGTAATTGAAAGTTCTGATACATGTATGTATCCATATATCAATATACAAATTAAGGCTTAATTTTAATACTTGATAAACAATGACTACAGCACATAATTTAATTATTTGTCCTGACATGGGCGGAAAATCATGAGAATAAAACATGTGACTTATATATAATTTTTTTCATAAAAGGGCTATAGAAGCATATATATTGTTATGGGGTGTATACATAAGTCTATAGGAAATATAAAAGTATGCATTCAAACAAATTATAACAATTTGTTTACTTTGGACAAATATCAATGTTTGTCTAAGAATCTATATTAAGTAATAGGCCAAAGATCAAAAATAATTTATAATAGCCAAATTAATTGCTGTTAGAAGAAATAAATGTTTTCTGAAATATATTTATGATTTTATTATATCACCACAACTTTATGGTAAGATATTAAACTTTATTTTGAATATGACAAGAGAATAAATTTATATTAATGTTCTCATAATGTCAAAGGGGTGTTGGGGGCATAAACTAAGCATTTGATTGTAATTGATCATGATTAACAAGTGAAAGAAACTTCCTCTGATATCCTAAAAGCTGTTTGTCTCATCAGTTAATTTCTATCAAAGGATTAAGTCTTATGGTGAGCTTAAGATGAGGTCTTAGCCAAAAGTAACTTGAAATAAGAAACTCATCTTTTCTTTTTTGATACAACTTCTCTTGATGTAGCTGAGGCTTTAATAGTTAACTTTCACTGAGAAATACACAGTCCCTGCTTCTGGTACTGAAGCATAGACAAAGATATTATGTATAATATAAGGCTTTTTGCCATTTTAAAGGCAACATTTTTTAATGATTACAAATTCACTAGAAATAAAATTTTTAAAACTAAAAAAATTTTTTATAATGTTGCTGTAAAAGCATTGTTAGTTACAAAAAGAACCTCTGCTTGAGGGTCTCTGAACCATATTTAGTAGCAGGAAATCTTTTGAAAGTTTATCAAGAGCCTGTAATTACTTTTATGGCCACTAGATGGCGATAAGCGGTTGCAAAACATGAGTTAGTAGAGCACTGTGGACCATCTATGCCATCATGGTAGGACTCCGCTGACAATGGTAGGCAAGGCACTGCAAAATATGTACCTGCCACCATGTCTCCCGTGGCTGCTAATCGCACCGCCACCATATCTGGCTGAGCTGGGGTCTCCAGGGTCAGTCCGGAGGCAGTGAGGCTGTGCTGGCCAGTAGGGAGTAGAGGATGAGACATGCAGTGCTCGCCCTGTTGCCTTCTTGGTGCCCGCCTGCCAGCAGCCACCTTTCCCTGCCCGGGTCCCCGTTCTTGGGGGGGGGGGGGTCTCTGCACCTCAGCACAGGCAGCACGGCCCTTGGGCCGGGATGGATTCACCTGGAAGAGGAAGACAAAGTCGGGGCCTTTCTTTGCCGCCACCGTAAATTCTCCCCCAGGGCCACCCCAGTCTCCACCACCAAGCCTGGGCAGCCGGCCGCAGGGACTGCCATAAATTACCACCCGGGAGCTGGTATTACTGGCCTGGGTCAACCCCACAAATTCGCCGAGTGACCCGACTCTGGGCTCGTCTGCTGCCTGCCATGGGCACGGAAAAAAGGAAGCCTCCAGCCCATGAGTTCTGTCCCTGGGAACAGCAGGGTCTCTCTGCTTCTTTGTGCAGAGCTGACATTCTGGGGTAGCAAGCAAAGGAATGCAGACTACTCATCTGCTGAGCTTGGTCAAGTCAGGAAGCTGAGCGCCTGCGAGCCCCCGCTGCAGGTAGGCAGGGCCTTCACCGTGGCCAAGCTATTGTCTCCCTGCTCCTGCTCCGCAGCAGGAGGGTGTACGGTGCTAGCAAACCTCTAGCTGTCATGTTGACCACGTGTAATACCACTTAAGACAAAAACACAAGACAAAGACTTGCATTCACTCATCAAGACCAAACAAATAAACAAATTTATATACAACATATAACATAAAAAATAAAGACTAGGATTTTCCCCTGAATAAGCCACAGAGAAAGTGAGGAGTCTCTCGGTTTCTCTGTGTCTCTGGGATAGCTCTGAAGTCCATTTTTCTTTTCTTTTCTATTTTCTTACACCTATCCCTTGCTTTGTTTCCCAACTTTACCCTTTTTATGTACTTTTATCTATGTATTTATGTTCTACCCTGCCCTCCTGTGTGTGGCCCCACGGCCACTGGACAACCACCTGATTCCGGTCCTGACTGTGTACCACTACCAAATTCCCTAAATAAGAGACCACCACCGGGCCAGTGTGATCTCGACTTACCCTGGCAGACCTGCCATTCCATCTTTATATTTTTTGAGCAGCCTCTCTTGAGGTAGCAGGTACCTTTCTTCTCCATCTCCAGTCCCTGTTCCTCTGTTCACAAGTGCCAATCTGTAACCGCCAGTGGCTATATGTACGAATGGGTTTTCTGGAATGGGGTCACGGTCCTGAAAAATAATTTTACAGTACCGGAACTGTGGAAAGGGTTCATAAATATTAGACCAACACATGGTGTGTTATCAGTCCGCTATCATTCATTAAATTGTTTTTGTTACAAGCAAACAGGTAGAATGGGTAAGGCAAAACTAACCCCTCCCCCAATTTCATCAGCAACTTGGCCCAATCAGCAGCTTCTTTTTTAGTCTCTGGAGGCTGGACTTCCAGTGTACCTGGAACTTGGAGAGAGGCATGGCAATTAGCAGGCAGTGGGCAGAGAGGAGTGGTTATCTGTGGCAAGGTGGGGTCTGAAGAATCAGCCCTCAGCTGAAGGAGGGTCACACTATAAGGTTTCATTGTTGAGTCTGTCTGTTTACATGAGTACACATACCCTTTCATAAGTGATTTTTAAACCATGTGTGAGGGAAAGTATCAAACTAACCTCTATTCATTTGAATAGTTGAACTTCTCTCATTTCTTGAAAAGTATTTGAGGTACTTTCTCCAAATCTCTACATAGTTCCCATAATCCCTTATTTTAACTCAGGGGTCTTTATACATCGAGCTCCTTCAGAATACTGTTTTTTATGTCTCTTATACTTACACATCTTTTATTATTCAAACTCCTCCCTAAAAACATTCTTCCTATTTTCCCCCATGTACCCAGTTGAAACTTCTGATTGTTTGTTCATTTCATGGGTGGTTTTCTTTCAAAGCTGAAGACAAAGCCAGTGTCCATAATATTTCATTTATTTTCATGAAGCCATGAGTATAAGAGTGGAATAAATTGTTTTATATTTTCTAAGACATATCTTTTTATTTTTTTATTTGTTCAATATTTAGGGTCAAATTCAGAATTTTGTGCATGCTAAGAAAGCAATATTGAGCAACATCATCTCTAGACCTGTCCTTTATCTTTTCTGTGTAACTCTGAAAGCTTCTGTTTTGGTGGACTATCTTGAGTTTTCATTCCACATTATAATAATAATATAACAATATTTCTTTTCTATTATTTAAAAAAAAGAATTGTGAGTCTCCAAAAGATTTCTATGTACTTTCCTTCTTTTTGCTTTATAAGTCTGATAAGTCAGATTAGCTTATCCATGTGGATCCATCTTTTCTCTCCTTTCCTCCTGGGTAATGGACAAAGTAATATTAACCCACATTAATTAAGATGTGCTATGGTCCGGCTTCTTTCTATTAGTTTCATATGGTTTAGCACATTTGATCATTAACAATAGGCCTGTTATGATCCTCATTATTCAGATGAAAATATGAAAATAAATGTGATTCAACTTCCTACTTTTATCTGAGCAGAGAGAGAACTTGTCTTGATTGTGGGGTGATGACTTCCCCCATTGCCCACCCCTTCCCCTTGAGTGCTTTAGGGGAGTTCTAAGATGCTTTCTCACATGGTGTTGTTACATATATCCTAGAATCAAATTCTTTAGTTTGCTTTTCCAGGACATTTGGCTTCTGCACCAAAATTCAAACATAGACAATGAGATTTAGACTTAAGAAGACTCAGTGCACTGGACTTGTAATACTTGGTATGGCTATTTCAGTGGAGTTTGGAAGTGTAATTTAAATTTGATGGTACACACCATTCTTTATATAACGGTATTGTTTACTGTTTTCTGAAAAAGCATAGAGAGCATCTGGTGCATTGTGTCACTGGAAGGGAGTAGAAGATCATGTGGAAATGAATTTTGAAAATAATATTATAGTATTTCCTTTGAGCTGTGGACAAAAAAATATTAAGTCATGTTTGAATTATAGAAAAAAAAACTACCTTTAATTTGAGGTCATTAAAATCAAGGAAAAATTATACATCAGCTATAATATTAACTACATGTAAATTAATATATGTGAGTAAAAGTTATAAATATTTAAGATATTTTATCATCAAAGTAATAATAAATATGACTAGGGTATAGTTGAGTAGAAGAGTACTTATCTTACTAGTAGAAAGTCCTTGTTTAACTGTCAGTACCATACACACATAAAATAATGTCACTAGTATTACTACTACTGCTGCTGCTACTGATAATAATAATAATAATAATAATAATAATAATAATAATAATAATAATAGAAATTAACTATTATGGTTCAAATAACCATATACCAAATGGTTCTGGTAAGGAAGACAGGAAGATACAGACCTTGGAAAGAAAGAAGGGAAGGAGAAGGCAGGAATTGAGCAAGACAGAAAGAAGAGAGAAAGAAATAAATGAAGAAACAAAAGGGAAGAGGAAGGAAGAGGTAGTAAGAAAGGAGAAAGAAAGTAAGGAAAATGTAGGAAAAGTGAGAGAGGGAGGAAGAAAGGAAGAGGGAGAATATAGAATCTAACAAAGAAAGAAAAAAGTAAGTAAGTAAGGGAGAACTAGGAAGGGAGAGAGAAGAAAGAAGGGAAAAGTGGAGAAAGGGAAGATGGAAGGAAATGTAGGAAGAGAGGAAGGAAATAAGAAAGCAGGAGGGAAGAGAGTAATAAGGAACAGTTGGAGGGAAAGAGAAAGGAAGACGTCATAGGATTTAGCTCAGATGGGTTATACCCAAAGCAGAGCCTTCAGAAACCCTCCAATTTTTTGCAGACATGTCAGATAACTTGCAATATTAGGGGCATATGTGTCTTATAGAGAGGGCTGCATTTAGAACAATAGGTTCTCAATTTGGTGGTCGTGACAGGAGTCAAATGACCTTTTCGAAGGGGATGCCTAAGACCACAGGAAAACACAATTATTTACATTACAACTTATAACAGCGGCAAAATAACACTTATGATGTGGTAATGAAAATAATTTTATGGTTGGTATCACTAGAGCATGAGGAATAATATTAAAGGGCCACAGCACTAGGAAGGTAGCAAAACTGATCTGGACTTTTGTCTTTAAATGTATTCTTATTAAAGCTAATTGCCAGAAGGAGATGTCAAATATCAGATCTGAGGACATAAAGAGAAAAGTTGGGATTTGTTACATTTAGGATCTAAATTTAAAATTTGAGGGTGTGGTTGTAGGTGATATGGCCATGCAAGATATGATAAATGACAGGAGAAAAGTGAGTAAAAATAGAAAGAAATATGAGATTTGACATATTTAGGGTCCACACTGGTTGTAGGCATGTGTTAAGAAAATAAGGGCTCAACTGCAGTGAGTGTATTGTTTTCTTAAGGGAGGGACTGAAGACTTTGCTCTCCAATCATCCAGCCCCAAGCTGTCTTGTAAAAGTAACTTTCATTCACCTGATATAATTATCATCTTGGAGGTGTTCAGCTGAATAAGCTTACCCTTTCTAGCTGTTTTTGAACTCTGGCTGGCTGGTTAAACTCAGCTGTTCTGGACCAAACTCCTCTCCAAGCTGACTGATTGGTTTCTTTCAGCTTCTGACTGAATTGCTCTGCTCTAACTCAAACTAACTCTGGAAGTCTGTTCCAATCTTCTGTCTGCTTCTCATTCTCTGGCTTGTTCTGTCTTCACCTGACCTGCACTGAACTACATGAACTGAATTCTGTTTACTTTGCCTGAACTCAACTGAACTGCACTCACTGAGCTGCCCTTCCTCTCTTGACTCATTGTTTGGGATCAAAGGTGTGTACTAAAGGTGTGTCTGTATTCCAGTCAGAGGAATTAAAAGTGAATGTATAGTCCAGCCAGAACAGCCATGTTGCTGGATTAAAATTCCTCTATGTATCTTTCCATCTGAAAAGTAAAACAGGTTGTGTCAGAAGGTGCTTCTGCCTGACTTGGTTTCTTTTTACTCATCTAAGACTGTAAGTGTGAAGTTCATCCTATATGTGGCTGGAATAAAGTAGTGGCACAATTTGATCTTTTAATCACCCTCCTTACCTATTTGTCCATTATCCATAGTATAAGAGCTTGCTCTCTTTGTATTGTGTTATGATTCTTAACATGTTTTTAGAATCCTGGCAGGCTTCATCTATTTGACTACAAGTAGAGAGCTTCATGAATATATTGAGAAGTCAGATATCATAGCAAGCAACACTGCCTGCCCATCATGCTTCACTGTTGTTAGTTACAACTATGACATCAAAACTAAATCTAAAAGCACAGGTTCATGATTGTCTCTTCAGGCCTTCTAACAATCCCAGACATAAATCAGGTTAGTGAACTTGAGTGTCCTTGATCTTCCCTGGCAACCTTACTGCTGAGCTTGGTAAAGCTTCCCGAATGACTGGCCACAGGCAACTCTGGTTGAATTCACTTTGTATTTATTATCAGGAGTGCTCAACTGCCAGGATCCACTCCATTCTCAACTGCCCTGTAAGGCTGTGCTGCTGCCAGACTCTCTGTAATAACTAAATCTTTATGTGCATATGCTTCTTCACCAATCAGGGCACATCTTCATGTAGGGGTAGATATACTTACTCTTCACTTGAGGGCTGCTTTTTTATTTGTCATTTGGCTGGATTTGGGGAAGGCATTCAATCAGATCTTCCGATTTATCAATTTATGTCCTAATTTCTATCATTATTATAAAAAGCAGGGTATGTAAAATGGAAATACTAATGATTCCTTTGCTTGTGGCATGAGGAGTTTGCAAAGATCAAAGCAAATTCAAATCAAAATTCAAAGGAAATTTTGCCAGTGGGGCTCAGCTATTACACAGATGCTTTAGACTAAGGAAGAGAAATTCAGTTAAAGTGGTCCTTTATTTCACAGGATGCTTTGTTGCTTCTTGCTTTGGAGTTTCATCAAAACAAAGCAAGCAAGTAAGTCAACAACAAATTATGAATATACAGCATGTGGCTTGGATCTGGTTATAATAAAGCTGAAGGTTTTTCTCTGAATTAAGCTAAGTTACAACATAGGGACAACGCTCCAGGTCAGGGGATTGTTATAAAAATTGAAATATGTGGAATAAAGGATATTATTTTGTTTTCTACTTATTTGTGTATATTTACACAATAAGCTATAATGATCTGAATAGGATATGTGAAATATAACACAATACAATACAATACAGTACAGTACAGTACAACACAATACAATATATAGAAGGAAACTATTTTAATTTTGTTCTGAGGATTTGGATTTTTTCTCTGTCACTGCTAACACAGATGAGTATGTCTCTAAGACAAAAGCAATGACTTCCAGTCATAGATTCAAACTCTGCTGCGTTTTCCACACCAGGTCTTGTTAGTATTCATTCAATTACACATATCTCTGTTTAACTGAGGTTGGCATAGTTATTGGGATAAATAAGTCATGAGAACTAATACAGGTAGGAAAAGAACATGAGAAGTATCTGACAAAGCCCAGAAAGCTGCACCACACTCAGGAGGTGAGCGCATCCCAATATCTATTGTTGAGGATAATGACCATATATTTTGTTTTATATTTTATATTTAAGTTTTACTAAGTTGCTTTGACTAATCCTCTTAATAAAGTGAACGGTTAAGTGTTTCTCTGTAACCAAGAATCTTCTAAAAATTTACTGACAAGCCTGGAAACTAAGAATGATGGACAATCCCTGGATAACTGCCATCAAATATGACTTTTGTGTTTTAACAGGAACTCCACAGATAATTAAATTTTCATGTTAATTCCTTTACTTCCTTATTAAGATATTGTACTTGCTGGTTTTGTGTGTCATCTTGACACAGGCTGCAGTTATGACAGAGAAGGGAGCTTCAGTTGGGGAAGTGCCTCCATGAGATCCAACTGTGGGACATTTTCTCAATTAGTGATCAAGGGTGTAGGGCCCCTTGTGGGTAATGCCATCCCTGGGCTGGAAGTTTTGGGTTCTATAAGAGAGTAGGCTGAGCAAGCCAGGAGAAGCAAGCCAGTAAGGAGCATCCCTCCATGGCCTCTGCATTAGCTTCTGCTTCCTGACCTGCTTGAGTTCCAGTCCTGACTTCCTCTGATGATCAACAGCCATGAATATACTCTTCCCTCCCCAACTTGCTTCATGGTCATAATGTTTGTGCAGGAATAGAAACCCTGACTAAGACAAATTGGTACCAGGAGTGGGGTATTCCTGTGACAACCTGACCATGTTTTGGGGAGGACTGTGGAAGGAGTTTAGAACTTAGAGCTAGAAGAGCCACTGGCTGTTAAGAACTCTGTGGGATGTTCTGTAGGTGCTTGGAAGATCATGTTGAGAACAATGCAGAGATAGAGGCCTGGCTTGTGAAATTTCAGATGGAAGATTATGTGGTTCTGGTTAGCTGGGGCTGAAGTATTAACTGTGATTAACAAGATACCAGAACTACTAAAGTGAAAACTTTACATTACTGGGACTATTGATGCTGATTAGCTGGAGCTAAGAAATTAGCAGTGATTAAGAAGAGACCAGCATCACTGAGGTGACATCTTCTGGGAAGTGTTTTCTGAGAGCACAAAGAGGCTTTGTTCCAGAGATAGCCAAGGTTGTACCTCGTGCTGCAGCAGGACTTGGTAATGTGTAAGAGTCACCCAGATGGTACTGGTTTTGACAGCATGAAGGGGTCATGAAGAGCAGCTGAGGCTTGGCACAGTGAGAGGCCATGGAAGGCCATTGGTGAAGGTGCAGCCTCAGTTTGCAATTGATGTCCCAGGACTGAAGGTGTCATGAAAAGGAGTTGAGGCTTGGCACCATGAAGACAGTCTATGAGAGGCTATTGGTAAAGCCTAGTTACAGCAGTGTTTTGGGAATGCCAGTACCATGCAGTGACCACCAAGGACAGCACCAGCAGTGTAGTACAGGCATCTGGAATCCAGAAGACAAGATGTGTTCTTCAAAGGGCAGAGCTGGAGAAGTGACCAAAGCCCTTAGAGGAGCCCAAAAGATCGTGAGTGGGATCCCAGGCATTGGTTTTGCTTTTGATTGTGACTGTGCCCTGATATTTTTTCCTCTTGAAAGAAGAATGTATTTTAGTGGAGCCCACAGTTAAGAGACTTTGAATTTTAAAAGATATTGGACATTTTAAATTGATTGAACTTTTAATATGTAAAGACTGTGGAACTTTAGATCTTGGAGATAAATGAAAACATAAGGGTTGAGGCTTAATAGTGATGTGTTTGTGTGTCAAGTTGACAAGGGGTCAATTGTATTGGCTAGTTTTGTGTGTCAACTTGACACAGACTGCAGTTATGACAGAAAAGGGAGCTTCAGTTGGGGAAGTGAGATCCAACTGTGGGGCATTTTCTCAATTAGTGATCAAGGGGGTAGGGCCCCTTGTGGGTAGTGCCATCCCTGGGCTGGAAGTTTTGGGTTCTATAAGAGAGTAGGCTGAGCAAGCCAGGAGAAGCAAGCCAGTAAGGAACATCCCTCCATGGCCTCTGCATCAGCTCCTGCTTCCTTACCTGCTTGAGTTCCAGTCCTGACTTCCTCTGATGATCAACAGCCATGTGGAAGTATAAGCTCAATAAACCCTTTCCTCCACAACTTGCTTCATGGTCATGATGTTTGTACAGGAATAAAAACCCTGACTAAGACAGGTATCAAGAGATAAATTCTTGTCCATCATATTTAAATCAAACACCCACTATGTATACCTTACAAGCCTCCTATGCAGAGAATATTACCTATTAAATTTCCTTGTTGAATAAAGAATATCATATCTTTTGGTGGCTCTGATCTCCCCCAAGTTATGGAATTTGAGAATAGATAATAAAGACCTTGCTTCTTTCTAAGTGCTAAGTACTCAAGTAAAGAGAAAAAAGAACCATCAAGCTGGTAACCAGGTTCTGGTGATCATCTGCTCACAGTCAAGGAGTGGGCAGGAAGTCTTTTGTCTGGAATTGTCGGAGAAGTTTGCACAGATGCTGATGTGAGCTTTGTTCAAAGTTCAGGGCACACAGAAAGATAGTACTCATGGTTACCTACTCATTGTGGAATAAACAACTCTTTCGATTTTATGTCTGGAGTTGGAGATAGGGTATGAGAGGGGAGCCACTTGTGTTGTTCTTATCAACTCCATCCCAGTTTTTCAAATGTACTGTAATTCATCATATATATATACACATGTGTATATATTTCATACATATATACATATGTATATATAATCCATATATATGTTCATTCAGGACTCCATGCCATTTTTTGAAATGTATTATAATTCATCATATATTGTGTATATATATATATATATATATATATATATATCCTATATATGTATGTGTATATGTAATCCATATATATGTTAAAATGTGCATACATATAATTAATATATTGAATGATTCTATTCATATGCACATATATGAATAGAAAGTTCAAAACTACTTTCCTTGATACTAAACTAGAAAATCCCATACTCCTTCCTTAGGGAGGTAGATAACATAGCTAAATCACTCTTATAGATATGTAGGGCTGATTCTCTCTGTATATTTATACTGACACAAAGATCCCTAAAGTAACTTTTGTAATACTGCAAATAACTGCCTTTGTACTTGAATATGCCTCTAATTACAACCTTAAAATACCTTTGTCATCCTGACAATGCTATTCAAAGTGATACTGAATGCCTTCTCAATAGATTTTAAGCACAAATTATAAAAAGGTCCTACATAGCTGCAGTATGTGCTTTCATTCACTCCATCACCCTCTACCCTTATACTTTGAATAGCTTATGCACCTTCCATGTTTTATCTTAATGTCTGTCACTTACTCACCCCTTTTATCCTTTCTATCTCTGTCTTCTTGGCTCCTCTGTGGGCTGAACTTTAAATTATTTTCCTTTATATTCTTTTCTGAGCCTTCTTTCTTATCTTCTTCTCCCAGTATTTAATAGCCTGTAACTTATTTGTTGTTCTTTGCAAACTTTTCCTGTTGTGATAATCATTTTATTTTCTAACACTCCTTGTTAGAAATTCTCATTTTTTTTCCAAATTTTAGTTCATTTACTGCAAATATTTCTAAAAAAAA
>JADRCD010210414.1:0-27500 GCA_019843815.1 Montemys delectorum
GTGTGTGTGTGTGTGTGTGTGTGTGTGTGTGCGTGTGTGTGTAGTGATAACATCACAAACAATTAATGTATTAATTAACAATTAATGTCTACTGATGGATTCCTAATTAATTGGCATAATTTGGACTTTGTCTTAGTATTTCATTGCTGTGGAGAGACACCATTACGAAGGCAACTTTTATAAAGGCAAACATTTAATTAGGGTTATCTCACAGTTTCAGAGATTCAGTCCACTATTATCCTATTGGAAAGTATGGCATTGTGGAGGCAGACTTGGTCTACAGTAGGCAAGAGTTCTACATCTTTATCTGAATAAGGCCAGGAGGAGTCTCTCTTCTGTACTGGGCAGAGCTTGAGCACTAGGAGACGTCAAAGCCTACGTACACAGTGACATACTTCCTCCAACCAGGCTACATCTCCTAATAGTGTCACTTCTCAAGGGCCAAGTGTCTTCAAACCACCACAGACAAAGCTAAAAATTAGGAGGGAGCGTTTAATTGGAGGAAGCATTTCTGGGAGCACAGCTTGGAAGGGACTCTGTTATCCTTGGCCTCTTTCCTCTCTCTTCCGCCTCTTCCTTTTTCTTGTGTATTAAGAAGTAAGTCTCTTTCCCTGTCATCTACATTCTGTCTTATAAAAGACCCTCAGCACTGGAGACAGATGAACAGGTCCCAAAACCTCTTAAAACCATGATCTATGACAAATCTTTCTTTGTAAGCTTGTTGTATGTCAGATATTGTGCCAGAACAATGAGAATTAACACAAACACCCTGCGAACTCTAGTGAGCTTGTTCAAACTTGTGACACTGAGAGACAGTGTTCTTTTTTTTTTTTTAAAGATTTATTTTATTTTAGTTTATGTGTATGAGTACACTTTAGCTGTACAGATGGCTATGAGCTATCATGTGTGTGGGAATTGCTGCTGGGAATTGCTGGGACCTTCTGCCGGCCCCCGCTCGCTCAGGACCCGCTCTGGCGTAATTCACTCTAGCTGTCTTCAGACGCACCACAAGAGCGCGTCCAATCCCATTACGGGTGGTTGTGAGCCACCATGTGGTTGCTGGGATCCGAACTCAGGACCTTTGGAAGAGCAGTCAGTGCTCTTACCAGCTGAGCCATCTCGCCAGCCCCGAGGCAGTGTTCTTATCTACACAAGTCTCTCTTGACAGCCACTGAGTTACAAAAAATTAAAAAAAAAAAAAAAAGAAAAGAAAAAAGAGAAAGGGAGGATCAAATAAAAAAAAATAACGAAAACCTTTCCAATGTTTAAGTAAGTTACTCTTTTGTATTGTGCCTCATCTATAGGTAACCTGGGTCACAGACTAGACATTCTGGGAAATGTATGGTACGTACAGAGCAGAGCTTATTATTTCATATCTGTACTAGCATCCGTATAATAAGAAAGTTGAAGAAGAATGACAACATGAGCCTTCTGTCTGCAGTTTCTATGATATGATCGGGTGCTTGCAAAAGGAATTGAGGGAGTACCACTGCACAGCCAGGGTTCTTTGAGAATTGCCGTGGGAAAGAAGCATGCCGTGGCCCCAGAAGCACGGGAGTATGAGAACAGTGGATTTATGTTTGGCTCTTCATTAAATGTACACTCCCACCAAGGACGAAAAGAAGGAAAGTGTATTTGGGTAAAAGATAAAAGTGAAAGTTGAAAAGAAAAGGTAGAGTTAAATATATCCGTCTACATTATAATCATGCATATATGATAACTAAAGCAAGTGCACCACCTCGGAAGGGACAAGTCTCTGAAAGTGTATGGAAGCTCTGCTTTCCAGAGGCCCGGGAGAAGTGCTGCTGTGTACTGTTCTGTTTAACCCCAACAAGAATAATAGACTCTTCTATTAGCACATGTGAGAAACTCCAGGCTCTGGGTAGATCCATCTGGGTAGTTTGTTCACTCAATGCAAGTCTTTGCCAGAAGTGTCCTTTGTGATATGAGCCTACTGAATACAGATAGATACACACATATATCACACACACTGTCTATATGTATACACACACAATGTGTGTGTGTGTGTGTGTGTGTGTATATATATATATATATATATGTATATAATGAAACCTTGTGATGCTAATTAGAGTTTTCTTGTATAGTGGCAGAAGTAACCCTTTTCTGCATTAAAATGTAATGATGTAGTCATGCCAAACTTCTTATAAAAGTTTAGTTGTAAACTTAACTCTTATACAAAATAAATCAAGTGTGTTTATTGAAAAAAAAAAAAGAAAGAAACAGTGTGCCCCGTTTTGATAGTTTGAAAATAGGAGAATGATATAAATGTGGAATTCTTGGAACTTAGTAAGATGCGGTCACTACTAAAATGGTTGGGATTTTTGTAAGCTGTTATTGCCAGTAGGGATTCTTTTTAACATAGTCTGGAGTTTGGCAAATGGCCCTATAATTTTTGATTATTTGATCATTTGTCATAGAAAAAGTAGCATTTGGCTTAACTAGATGTTTGAGGGTGTTAGTAGAAGGTGAATATCTCACTCTATTGTTAAGTAAGATTTGGGATATTTTGTGCACTAAATATTCTGTACATCTACCCATTTTGTCATAGAGATCTGAAAATTCTTGATTTTGGAAGGTAAAAGTTAAACACAACATACTCGTTATTAAGATTTGTAAGTGTGTGTACACACACCTATATACATCACATGCATTGGCTCTTTGTACTTTAGACTTACTTTATAAGGCAAGTTCATTGATTTTTGTGGTCGTTCAGTCTCTGTAAGCCCCTATGAGCCCTGCTTACTTGAATCTGTGGGTTATATGCTGGTGTTTTCAACCCCCCTTGCTCCTACAATCTTTCCTCACCCTCTTCCTTGGGGTTTTCTGAGCTCCGCCTAGTGGTTGACTCTTTGTCTCTGCATCTGCTCCCATCAGTTGCTGGATGAGGCCTCTCTGATAATGATTGGGCTAGGCTCTGATTTGTGAGTTTAACAGAATGCCATTAGGAATCATTTCATTGTTTTTTTTTTTTTTTTTTTTTAAACCGGTCATATTTGGTTCTATCCTAGATCTCTGGACTGTCCAGCTTATGGTTCCTGGCATACGGACAGTGTTGGTCATGGGCTTCCTCTCATAGCATGGGCCTCAAATTGGACTAATCATTGGTTGGCCACTCCCATAAACTCTGAGCCACCATAACCCCAGTACATCTAGCAGGGAGAACAAAGAACAGGTGAAAGGTTTTGTAGCTGGGTTGGAGTCTCAGTTCCTCCACCTGAAGCCTGCCTGGTAATGTTTGATACTTTATTTAGTGGGACACATTGCTGTGATGTAGTGATGTTACACACAGGACCTAGGTCAGTCTGATGACAGAAGTAAACCACAATTCAATGGAATTATAGTTGAGGCTTTCATAAGAGCAAGTTTGTTTTCAAAAAGGTTTAGTTCAAAGTGCTGAGAATAAATGATGTTTGAGTACCTAGTCCTAAAATAAAGCATTTGTACCAAGCTAGACAAAGCTCAGGGGATATCATAGAAGAGGCCATGAAATGAACATAAAAGCTGAAAGACAGGAAGAAGGACTGTGAAATATCAATACAACATTGTATTGTAGTGATTGAAGATTGGGGAACACATAATCCAGTGTATGGCATAGCCTTAGTCACACAAGCTGCTGATACCTGTACTGGGCATACACAAGATACTTCTGTCAACAGATAGTCACTGATGGGACCTAATATTTACCTTTTGAACTACTGGCTGAGTAAAGATTCTGGGGGCAGGGAGTCCCTCAGTCATACACCCATTAACAAGTCTACCAGGCTCCATTGGATAATTCCAAGCCAATGGTCACACAGACTGCCCATCTCAAACTCAATGGGTCATAAAACCAACCCAAAGACGAGAGTGTGGGAAAGGGAGTTGTAAGAAAGGAAGGCTTGAAAGAGTGGGAGGAGAAAAGACTGCAAGGGGTAACGGGAGTAAGACTGTATTATACATGTACAGAAAACTGTCCAAGAGAGGTTTAGCTGATAACAAAATAATACGTTTCTAAATTTAAACCTCATATTAAATCCATTGGAGGAATTTTTCAGTAAAAAGTAACCACCCCAGGTGGCTGATGAAATGGGACAGTGGTTAAGAATACTAGCTTCTTCAAGAAGACCATTACAGCAAGGCACAGTTGGTCAAAATGTAGAGAACAACTGACCAAAGGGTGCTCATGCCACCTGATCACGACATTATCCACATAATCCCCACACCTAAGACTCAGGGATCCTTGTAGAAGAGGAGAGAGAAAGAACATAAGAACCAGAAGACCATGAAGTCTGCTGCTAGACTGTGTCTCTTATCAATGGTGGGGAAGTTACATCCATCAAACCTCAACAATATGTCTGCCTAAACAAGACCTGAACAATGACATTACCAATACACATGTAACGTGAAATGGAGAAATATCCGGAACCTACATGTGGAGCTACAGGAAATTAACAGGTATCACGAGAGGAAGAATTAGTCTTCTATAGGGAGGAGCCCCTGATTATCTGATTCCAAGAATTCATCTCTGAAATCACACACACACCACGCATGCACACACACACACACACATACACACATGCATGCGTGCACACAGTGCACATGCACAGTGCACACATACAAAGCATATACACAGACACTCACATATACATAAAATGATAATACAAACAAATCTTTAAAATGGAACCCCAAATCAGTTTATTCCATCATAATTTTAAAGGTTACATTCCTTTTATTAACTTTGGAAGCAGTATCTTCTCTTATTTTGTTTTTCTCTCAGTGGCTTATCCTATAAATTATCAATGACAATGATGGTAATTCTGCTGATGATGGAGGTATGGGTGAACAGCATTTACATGCAGTTCTGTAACAAGCTAGTAATCAATGACTGCAACAGTTCACTCAGGTATTTTAAAGGTAGTACTTGGGGAACTGAGGAATCTGAAAGTTCATCTAAGAAAAAGCTGACATTTTAAATTTTATTTTATTTTTCAGCTTCACAGTTCCTTTTTGATGTGGAAGTCTTACCTCCACTGTCCTTCATCCTGGGTAGTGGCCGGCATGTAGGATGATTTAGTGTCTTCCCATGGTATTTGTACATAAGGGCCTGGAGCACAAACGGTTGACAAAGCTGTCATGAAAATGCTGATGGCGGATAAATTGTCATTACACGGGTCTTGTGTGCCCTCTATTAGGGGACATTCTGAACTCCTCTAGTACATGACAATTTCTGTCATCTAGAGAACCAATCACAGTTCATCTCAGATGTCCCATGCCTTCTCTGTACATGCTAACTTGCTGTGCTTGACTAGAACCCACAGACACTGTGTTAGCAAGATGCTCTGAGCACCCACCTTTGCACAAGAAAACAAATAGAAAAATAGAATTCTTGTGAAAATGTTCAATCAAATCTATCTGCTACTGGAGGAATGATACTTTCATGTCACCTTCATTTATTTATTTATTTATTTATTTATTTATTTATTTTCATTTTAAAAGCTCTTTTAGCTCTTGGATAGGAAGACCAAGACTTGAAAGTTATAAGAAGAAAATAACAGCTGCAATGAGTGAAACGACTCCTAAGAGTTTGCACAAACAGTGTAGCAAGGAAGACACTTTGCTGATAGCTCAGTGGGTAAAGGCACTGCCGTCAAGTCTGATGGCCTGAGTTTCAACCCTGGTGCCCACAGGGTAGGAGAGAATCCATTCTGAATACTGTTCTCTGAAACAAGGGTGCATACACATCCACCCTGAAGCAGCATACATATGCACAAATGGAGAGAAAAGTAAAAGAAACTGGATGAAGATATCATGGGTGGAAGGAGACTGAGGACATAAAGCCCACACCAGTTTAACCCAGTTTAACTGAATTGTGTAACTAGGATTGTTTCTGGGAGAGGGTGGGAAACTGAGTCTGTGTGCTTCAGAAGTTTGCTCTATTTTGAAATTTCATTCTGTTCTATTTTTTTTGTTTTGAATTTTATGTTCATGGTGAAGCCAAACAATTCAGATTTATATCACCACGATGCCCAGAATAAGGTAGATTATGTGTTATGCTGTGGAGAAGCCAGTATCTTGTGGTTTTCCTTGTAGAGGTTGTCCAGCCAGGTAGAGGAGGTGGCACATCAGCTAGACAGCAGCTGCTGTTCATCCATCTCACAGACTGTCTTTACTCTCACTGTTTTCCATTTCATGAAGAGATGTTCTATCTATTTATTTATTTATTTATTTATTTATTTATTTACATCCCAAACTCTGCCCCCATCCCCATATCCCTCACAAAGTCTCATCCTCCCTCCTCTGTCCTCTCTTCTCCCTCCTCCCTCCCTTTCTCCTCTGAGAGGGTGGGGCCTGTCTGGATATCCCCCCACCCTGGTGCATTGAGTCTTTGCAGGATTAGGCTCATCCTCTCCCATTAAGGGAACCATGGAGACTGAGTTGCATGTCTTCTACATATGTGCCAGGCTCTTTGGTTCAGTTCTATGGTCATTGCCTCAGCCTCTGAGAGTTCTTAGGGGCCCATGTTAATGGACTCTTTCTGTGGAGTTCCTATTCCCTTCAGGGCCTTCAGTCCTTCTCCCAACTTTTCCACAAGAGTCCCCAACCTCCTTTCAATGTGGGTATGTGCATCTATTTCAGTCAGCTGCTGGATAGAGCCTCTCAGAGCACACTTATGCTAGGTTCCTGTCTGCAAGCACAACAGAATATTATAAATAGTGTCAGGGATTGGTAGTTGCCCATGGGATGAGTCTCAAGTTGGGCTGGTTATTGCTTGGCCATTCTTCAGTCTCCACTTCTTTTGCCCTGCATTTCTTTAGACAGGACAAATTTCAGGTCAAAAGCTTTGCCAGTGGGATGGTATCCTTATCCTTCCACTGGGGGTCCTGCATGGCTACAGGAGGTGGCATTTTCAGATTCCGTGTCTCCACTCTTAGGAATCTCAGCTAAGGTCAGCTGCATTGATTCCTGTGAGCCTCCCTCATCTCAGGTTTCAGGGATTTCCTTGAGATTTACCCCACCCACAGTCCCTGCAGCTACAGATTTCTATTCATTCTCCTGACCCACTGGCCTCTCTCCTGGCCCTCTCAACACCTGATCCTAACCCTTTTACCCCATTCCCTCTGCCACCCTGCTCCTTCTCTTCCTCTGCCTCCTAGGTCTATTTTATTCCCCCTTCTAAATGAGATTCAAGCATCCCTGCTTGGGAATCCTCTCCTCCTTACTTTTTTGTGTCTGGGGGGTGGTGTTTCATGGATATCCTGTACTTTATGGCTTATATCCACTTATCAGTGAGTCCATACCATGCAGGTCCTTTGGCTCTGGGTTACCTCAGTCAGTTCCATTCATTTGTCTGCAAAATTCATGATGTCCTTGTTTTCAATGAATAGTATTCCATTACGTAAATAACCCACATTTTCTGTATCTATTCTTCTGTTGAGGGACATTTGGGTCATTTCCAGTTTCTTGCTATTACAAAAAAGCTGCTATGAACATAGTGGAGCACATGGCCTTGTGGTATGGTGGACATCTTTTGGGTCTATGCCCAGGAGCAGTTTAGCTGGATCTTCAGGTAGAACTATTTCGAATTTTCTATGAAACCAACAGATTGATTTCCCTACAGATTCAATGCAATTCCCATCAAACTTCTAACACAATTTTTTACACACCTTGAAAGAGAAATTCTCAGCTTCATATGGAAAAACAAAAAACCCAAGATAGCAAAAACAATCCTGAACAATAAAAGAACTTCTGGAGGAATCACCATCCCTGACCTTAAACTGTACTACAGAGAAATAGCATAATAAAAACTGTATTAGTACAGAAACAGACAGGTTGATCAGTGGAATCAAATCAAAGACCCAGAAATAACCCCCACACACCTATGGACACTTAATTTTTGACAAAGAAACCAAAACCATACAATGGAAAATAGTATCTTCAACAAATGGTGCTGGTCTAACTGGATGACTGTGTGTAGAAGAATGCAATTAGCTCCATATTTATCACCTTGCACAAAACTCAAGTCTAAGTGAATCAAGGTCCTCCACATAAAACCAGATATACTAAATCTAACAGAAGAGAAAGTGGGAAATATCCTGGGATGCATTGGTACAGGAGACAATTTCCTGAAAATAACACCAATGGCTTAGGCTCTAAGATCAACAATTGACAAATGGGACCCCATGAAACTGAAAAGCTTCTGTAAGGTCAGAGACATTGTCAATAGGACAAAACATCAGCCTACAAGTTGGGAAAAGATCTTCACTAACCCTATATCTGACAGAGGGCTAATATACAAAATATATAAAGAATTCAAGAAGTGAGACATGAATGGGGTACACAGCTAAACAGAATTTTCAACCAGGGAATCTCAAATGGCTGAGAAGCACCTAAAGAAATGGTCAACATCCTTAGTCATCAGGGATATGCAAATCAAAACAACCCTGAGATTCCACCTTACACCAATCAGAATGGTAGAGATCAGAAACTCAAGTAACAGCTCATGCTGGCAAGGATGTGGAGCAAGGGAAACACTCCTCCATAGCTGGTGGGAAGATGGTTTCTTATAGAATTCTCTTCTGTGCACTTCTTGGGACTGAGAACGACAGGCTGGACATCTTTGGTAAGTCAGTATCCACTGTGCTGTGCCCAGGAAGGGCTTCCCCAATAGCCTTCCTGTCGGATAGATGGCATCTAAGTTCTGTATAGTTGTCTCACCCACACACTTCATTCTGACAATTTAAAATTAAACAAACTATATTGTGCCTCTGACTCTTTTGCTGTTTTTGTTTTATAATTTACAAGGCAATGTGCACAACCAGCTCTGGTCAAAAGAATTTCTTTATAGTTTACAAATAACTTTAATCTATATTTTCTCACATAATTTTGGTTGCTTAAATAAGTATAGATGAAAGATATAACCTGTGCACTGAAGTATTCATTACAATCAAACACACCAGTGGCTTCTTTCTCCCTTGGGGTATTTCAAATAGTCCTGTGTAGAGATCTGAAAAAGATAAAGTATGTTTCCAATTTGACACTTGCTTAAATAGATACATGGCTTCACTTTCAGGTAGTTGAAAATTTTTATCTATAGTGATTTTTTTCATTTTAAAATTCCCAGACATTTTGTGTTAATAGTGGTGATAACCATTTAAAACATTTTAAGCTTTTTCATTTTCAATTTCATTTTATCCTGATTAATTTGATAATTTGCTAAGTTCTTTTTCTGCCCATTGATTTGGTTACAATTGCTACATAGAAAAAAGAAAAATGGAATAACATTATATTAGATTTTGAAGGAAATCTAAAGATAATCTAATCTAACCCTTTATTTTAAAAATGAAACTGAGGCCAAGGTTAAGTGACTCATCTTGGGGTCACACTGCTACTTAGAGACAGAAATTCTGACACTTAATCAATCATAACAAATCACACTGCTCATATCCAGCATGGGCTTTCTAAGCCTGTGCTGAGATCTGTGAGTTGCAGTATGAATTACTCAGTCTGACTCCCATTGCTGCTAGAATGCTCTGCCCACTGCTTTGGTATTTCATTCTCTCCATTTTATTTGTGTGTGTGTGTGTGTGTGTGTGTGTGTGTCTGTGTGTGTGTGTGTCTGTGTGTGTCTGTGTGTGTCTGTGTGTGTATGTGCCTGTGTGTGGGTCTGTCTGTATGTCTTTGTGCATGTATATGTCTTTGTGTGTCTGTGTGTCTGTGTGTGTGTGTTGTACAAAGACCAGCGGCAGACAATGAGTATCTTGCTAAATTGCTCTCTGCCTTATTGCCAGGTCTGCTAGGCTGGCTGGCCCCTGAGTTTCTAGGCTCCTCTTGTCCTTGCCCCCCTGACCCCTGGTGTTAGGCACTGAAATCCTTCCTGCCCTAATTGCTTTGCTCAGAGTATTTTATCACAGCAGCAACAGGATGTGGGCTTATCTAAAATGGTTCTGAACTGTTTCCTATGTATTGAGACTCTCTTTCCTTTGAGTCTATCTTCATTTATTTTAAAACTCTCTCCTTTTGTTAATGATGACATTCTGTTGGAATCACAGTTATTTGTCATTTTTTTGTTTTCTAGAGTTGAATTTTTGTTTTTTTGGGGGTGGTTGATTTTTGTTTTGGTTACAGAGTGGAATACTGGTGTCTTTACCCCGTATGTGTCATGATACTTATTTTATTTAAATTTATTTACTTATTTATTTATTAGTATGTATACATATGCACAACATATGTGTGTGAATGTAGCCACACATGCGTTCCACTGTGTGCATGTAGACAGATGCTATACGCTCCTTCTGTCCTTCTACTGTGGCTTCTAGGCATTGAATGCAGCTCGTCAGGCTTGCCTGGAAGATGGTTGTATTTGCTGAGCCATCTTTTTAGTCTTGTGAATGTTAGTTTTGATTATCGAGGTAATGGGAATTAAAATTCCCATGCAAACAAACCCACATACATGTTTGAGAAGTCACCTACATGAAGTTGATGAAGGTGAGAAGACCCATCCTAAAATTAGTGTGGGTAGACTCACTCCCTGGGCTGGGATGCTGGGCTGAATAAAAAGAGCAATGTGACCAGCCTGTTCTACTCTTGCTGTCACATCATCGTGACCAAGATAGACTACATTTTTAAACACTGAGCCAAAATAAACACTTTCTTTCGTAAGTTACTTTTTACAGATACATTTCACAGCGAGGAGAAAAGCCACTAAACAGTGTCCATCTTGAAAATGCTAAAGATGACACTGACTTTAATCAGATATTATTTCCTGGAATTGAGCAGTCCCTCAATTAGTAGTAAAATAATTTTTATTGATTAGTTTTATATTCACTTAATTTCCAATCTCCTCTCCCAAATGTCAAGAGGTGAGACTGATTTTACATGGCTTAAGTCTCCTGTTTTTCAAGAATATGGTCATCATTCCCACCTCCTGAAGGTTTGTAGGAGTCCATTGTGAGTCATTTACTAGCATAAACTCCAGTCTAATGTTAGAAACTCATAAACAGCAGGGATTTATAGTATTCAGTACATTTTGAAGATTTAGAATCCTTCCCAAAAGAGAGGGAAAAAAAAACCTGTCATATCTTAATTGTATACATGGTATATTGCAAACTGTCTTAGGGTTTCAGACACCGTGACCAAAGCAACTCTTGTAAGGACAACATTTAATTGTGGCTGGCTTACATATTCAGAAGTTCAGTCCATTATTATCAAGGTAGGAACATGGCAGCATCTGGGTAGGATGATGCAGGAAGAGGTGAGAGTTCTACATCTTCATCTGAAGGCTGTTAGCAGAATACTGACTTCCAGGCAGCTAGGATGAGGGTCTTAAAGACCACACCCACAGTGACACACCTATGCCAACAAGGGCACATCTTCTAATAGTGCCACTCCCTGAGCTGAGCATATGCAAACCATTGCACAAACCCTCTTTCTGAAAAGCTTTTAAAAATGGACCATAAACTAGTGATAAACCCAGGTATTGGGTTTGAAGTTACTTATCTGGACCTGTGTAGCCCTGTATATCCATCAGTGTTTGTTTTATGGAAGTGCCCCAAGGTTCAGCCTGGGTAGAGTTACAATTACTATAACTTTGTGATTAATAGAAGCTTTTCTTCTTCATCCCATCTAAATAGTTGTTTCTTGTCATCTTCTTTATCAGGTCTCAGAATGCCTGCAACAGTCTGTGGTTGGCTTCCATACACTTCGTCCTTTAACTCTCAGATCATGGCTGTCTTTGTCAGTGAGGTAGATTTCTTGGAGAAAGTAGTTATTGGATCTTGTTTAATCTAGTCAGCTAGTCTGTACCTTTTTATTAGTGAGTTGAGGCCATTGAGAGATATTTGCTAATTCTTATAATTTTGTTGTTCTTTTCCTGATCGGTTGGATGATTGTTGGGTTTTCTTCCCTATTCCTTTGGTTTTAGAGATTTGATGGTTTACTGTATTGGGCATGGATAGATTCCTTCCTAGTCTGCTTCTGCTTATTTGTTTCTCTCATGAAGTTTACCTTTCCCTGTGTTTCAATGATTGGGATAGTTTTCTTCTGAATGTAGGATGCCCTTGGGTATTTTCTTAAGTGGTCATAAATTTCGATGGTCATAAATTGTCTTAGTTTGTACTTATCTTGAAATGTCTTATTTATCTCTCAACTTAAAGATAGTTTTGATGGATATGGACATCTCGGTTGGAAGTTATTTATCTTCAGTGTTTAAAATAAATTGATTCATTCATTGGCTTTTAAGGTTAATGATGAAAAACCTAATTTGTTCTGTGTTTTACCTTTAGAGAGTGTGTGTGTGTGTGTGTGTGTGTGTGTGTGTGTGCGTGCGCGCGCGTGCTAAGCTGAGGAAGTCCTGAATGAACGTGTGTTGTTGGCTGAACACAGCCATGCCATGGACCAAATGCCTTAGACTTTGGGAGTGGCAAAGCCTTCCCCAGGCGAGGCTCAGAGGAATGACAAAAGTCTGGGTGTAAATTTTGACAGTGTTTAGAAATTATCAACCACAGCTTCCTCTTCCAGGCTGACTGCAGCCTGTGACTGCTTTCTTACTGAGGCCTCCTACTGAGGTCAGCTAAACATGCTCTTTATTCACCCGTGTCCATCAAACTCTTCGACTTGAGTCAGATGTGTTAAATAATAGTGTTGAGATTTCGGGTTGATGCTATTGTGGTAGTACCCTTCGTCAGAGCAAGCATAGCTCACCTCATGCCAGCTTTTCCATCAGTACATTTGTGTCTCTGTTCTTCCTTTGTTCCCTCGTTGTCCCTGTCAGGTCAGTTCCTGAGCCATGGAGCTTACGGCCTTCTTTCATGTATGTGCTATGGTATTTTGACATCTTGACCGTGTCATTGAGATGTTCTTTTCCTGCTCTATCTAATTCGAGTTCTAAGAGCCTCATGTATTTCTCTGATATAGTTTTTGTTTCAGCTTCTTCTATTCCATGGATCTTAGGCTTGGCCTCTGATTGCATTTGAGAGTTCTCATACATAGTGTTCACATTCCTTCAATTCTGTATTTTCTTTATTGATAGTTGAATATAGTGTTTCTCAATTTTGTCTGTTGTCTTAGGATTTCTATTGATGCAATGAAACACCATGACCAAAAAGCAAGTTGGGGAGGAAAGGGTTTATTGGGCTTACATTTCTACATCATAGTCCATCATTGGAGGAAGTCATGACAGGAACCCAAGTAGGGTAGGAACCTGAAGGCAGGAGCTGATGCAAAGACCATGGAGAGGTGTTGCTTACTGGCTTCCTTCCCCTGGTTTGCTCAGCCTGCATTTTTTATAGAACCCAAATTAGCAGTCCAGGGATAGCACCTCCCACTATGGGCTGGGCCTTTCCCCATCAATCACTAATTGAGAAAGTACCTTACACTGGATCTCATGGAGGCATTTCCTCAACTGAGATTCCTTCATCTCTAATGACTCTAGCTTGTGTCAAGATGACACACAAAACCAGGCCAGTGTACTTACCATCTCTGCCCTTCTTTTTTTATGCTTGGCCTTGTTTATCAATAATGCATTTCACTCTGTTTTTTATTTGCTTATTGAGTTTCTAACATTTCAATTTTTTTTCAAAACTCAATTTCTTTGCTGAAGTTTTCTCCTGATTTACTGAGATTGTCATCCCTATCACTGACTTTTTCCTTCTATGTTGATAACTTACTCTATAGATCCTGGACTGAATCATTTGTTTGTATCCTCATGGAAGTCATGGACTATTTTTACTTAAAACCCCTTCAAAATCTGTAGCCAACATTTTCCCTACTCTTTAGGGCTCAATCTCTGGAACTCCTCAGAGAGGAGGGAATAAAACAGTACAATATCAAATCATACAAGATATAGACTGATACTTAAAATTGGTTACAACATACCAACAATACATCATTAATAACCATAAGACAGAAAATAGTAAAAAAATGTTTGCTCTGAAATGATGATTTTATTTAGGGTACACATGGAATTACTAAATGCCTGAGATACAGGAATGAGGTGGGGAAAGAGGAGTCTAGAGGGAAAGTAAGATTCAATAAAGGAAGTGTGGAGCTAGGGCAACGATTCAGTGATTGTAAACACTTCCTGTTTTTGCAGAAAACCCAAGTTCAGTTCCCAGTGCCGCATCAGGTATCTCACAACTGGGAGAGGGTGCAACAAAAGAAAAAGGATAGTTAGCCAGTGATTTGTGATGCAAATAAATAAAATAATAATAATAAAGGTAAATAAAATTAGACGACTGTTATCTATTAAAGAATAGTATAAAGAATAGTAAAAATGGCAGGCAGGCAGGCAGAGAGACAGATAAACAAACAAATGAATGGGAAGTACATAGAACAAAATTCAGGAAAAGATAGTTGTTGAAGCACTTCTTTATGTGTCCTTCCAAAGAAGGACTGATAGATGCACTCACCCCTCCCCCCAGAGCTGCCTTCACTTTAATGGTTGACTTCCTTGTATACTGGGCTGGACACCTTTTTGGTCTGGGGCTGGGCAAGTTCTCTTACCCTTTTGAAACTACTGGCTGCATAACTTTCAGGGACTAACATTCTATGTGGGACTAACATTCTATGTGAGCAGTGTGTTTACTGTGGGAGGCAGCCACAGCATTGAGCACTATCTTGGTTCTTTCCAGACCTCTAGGTGTTCTTCACTATTCTGGGGTACCTGGCTGTGAATACTAAGAACTCTACTGAGTTTTGGAGTTCTTTTTGAAGCTGTAAATGGTGGGCAGAATTCAGTAAGTTGATTTATCCACACACCCCAGGCTTAAGACTATGAAACTGCAGGGGTATTCTCAGTTGATGACCTTTTACTGAGCTAATCCTCCTGCCTTCTGAAATTTTGAGCATGTTATCGCCCACTGCCCACGATGGCTTCTGAGGGGCTGTCTCTCACACTGGGTATGTGAATGTTTAAATTCAGGCTTCTTGTTCTCTGTTCTCAGGGTCACTTTATTATTATTATTATTATTATTATTATTATTATTACTATCATTATTATTGTTGTTGTTATTATTATTGTTGTTGTTATTATTTACATGTTACACACCATCTCAATTTCCTCTCTCTCCATCCAGTGCCCCTTCCCACCTCACTGCTCTTTTAGATCCATACCTCCTTGTTTACCTTAAAAAGAAAAGAAAACACAAGAAAAAGAACAACCAAACACAGCACAACAAATTACAATAAAGGTAGAAATAAATCTTCAAATCAAGTCTAGACCCAGTAGGAAGGAAAGGGATTCAAGAGTAGGTAAGAGCATCAGAGATATCCTCCACTCTCACTGCTAAGGAGTCTCACAAGAACACTAAGCTATACAACTATAACATATATGCAGAGGACCTAGCACAGATCTATGTAGGGACTGTCATGGCTGCTTCATCTCTGTGAGCCCCTATAATGAACCAGCCTGCAAGGTTGGTTCCATGGACCATGTTCTTGGGGTGAACTTGACCCTTCTGGTTCCTAGAATCCTTCCTTCCATTCCCCTCTTTTGCAGGGTTCTGCTCTCTTTGTCTAGTATTTGGCTGTGTGTCTCTCAGTCTGCTCCCATTAGTTGCTGCACAATGTCTCTCTGATGACCATTGGGCTAGGCACCAATTGATTTTTTAAATCAATAACATCTCTCTCTAGATGGTGCCTAGGGACTTCTCTAATTAGTATCTAGGTGAGAGATCACTTCCCAAACATGCAACTGGGTATGAGACTTGTTTCCCCTAAGAGGTAGGACTGCCAGTCTTTCTTCACAGCTTATCTCTATGTGGGATAGACTCTGCTTTTCCTTACCCAACTGCATGGAAGCTTCTAGTGCTTCTAGCTCCCTGAAGCCTTTCACATAGATAACAAACAATAGGCATCCATCAGCTCTACAGGGGTTTTAGATGAAGAGAATCCAAGAGAGAGAGAGAGAGAGAGAGAGAGAGAGAAAGGTATATGTACTCTTTGTTGATATGTATATGTAATGTGTTGAGATAATAAGCAGAATTAATCTGCTCTTTAGAATATTTTACTTTTACCTAAAACTTCACTGAATCTGTTTGTGGGGGTGAGTATCACAGGGAAACACATAGCTATGGAAGCTTTGAGAGCTGACCAGTTCTCAGTATAAGCTCTCTGGTGTGGGTAAGAAATTAATATTCAGGTGGGAAAATTAGACTATAGAAATTTGGGAGGAAAGTTCAGAACTGAATTTATTTTGTGTTTGGTGGTTATATTACCCAACACTGTGAACATATTTTATTTTGTTTACAAAAATGAATGCTGCTTTTGTGGGAGGATACCATTTCATGCGGTGTTGAAATTATTCCTCTACGAACTGTATTTTATCTCGGGAAGTGATTGGTGTCAAGAGTATTGCTTGTATCAAGATACATGTGCAGAGCAGAGGCTGCTGGGTAATATATAGTGCCCCGATGCTTTATGCTGATGGTGTACTGACATGATTTACACCAGCCATTCTTTCTTACCTTCAACTGTAAGGTGTATTAGCGTCTGGATTTATATTTGTAAGACTTTTAACCATTTAGGTGTTATTTTTAACAAATGCACACATATTTATGGTATGCTAGTTCTGAGTTGAAAATAAATACAAAATGGTTTTGCTTTGGAACTTGAGGTGGAGTAGAGGTTTGACAAGCAACACTTCAAATGCGAGTTACAAGTACTCAGTGATAATTGTTATCATTTTTGATGGCTTCTTATTACATTTAGTTTTGTATGTGGAGAGAATGCATGTTACTGGTTGCATGTAGATGTCACATGACTTGAGGAAGTCAGTTATCTCCTTCCATTACGTGGATGGACCTTGGGTTCTTAGCTTGGTGACAAGCACCTTTATCCACACATTCATCTTACTAAATTGAACGTGTCCCCTTTGATGGAGGATGGGGTAATAACTAAGCACCCAGACTCTGGAGTCAGTGCCCAGATTTGAATCCTGGCCTACTGATAGACATATGGTTCCTGGTTGTGGAGCTCATCATACCTCTGTTCTTTAAAACTGAAATTAGGGGAAAGAATATTATTATTTTCAGGCTTAAATTGGATAACAGAGAAAACACATAAACTGGTAAATGAATATTTTAGTAATGGTGCTTCATAATAGCTCTAGCTCTTTTTTAAAAAATGAAATTTTTATTTCTATATTCATGAATGTGTGTGAATGTATGTTTTGTGTGTGTGTGTGTGTGTGTGTTTGTGTATGTGTGTATGCACACATGTTTGTGGTGCCTGAAGAAGTCAGAAGAAGATGTCAGCCATAGTTACAAGTACCTGAAAGCTCCCCAATGTGGGTTCTTATCACATTCTTGGTTGTTTTTCTCCTTCCAAATAGAGATGTGGAATGGGGTATCAGAGAAGTTCAGTATTGTGTTCATTAACACAGGCTAGGGATTGAAAGGTATGGTTACCTGGCCACTGTAGCTGTCAAAGTATTCAGCATGCTGAAAAGATGAGGCAGGGGGATCTTGAGCTTGATGGATACATAATAAGATCATACCTCAAAACCACACTAAGAAAAATGAACTAAGCCAAAAATTTGTGCTGGCTTCCATTCATTCCACTAAGTTGTTGCTGGCCCCAAACTGGAACTACTTATTCTCACTTACTACAGCAGAATTTGAAAGGCAAACACCATAGGAATAACTAAGCCCAATTCCCATGAAAGATCTTAACCCCAGATAATCAAAATATCACACTGTGTGGAGAGTAACTAGTATGTGGCCTGTAAACGTGTTATTTGGGGGAGAAAGATTAATATTATTACAGAGGCATAAGTGTAAAATTTATGCAATATGGTTAAATTGGAATTTATTGTAATTTAGAGAAATTTGGAAGGATTTTATGAGCATGGATATTGCACACAAACTGTCACACACTCCAGAGCCAGTTTTAATTATGTGCACATGGATTATCCAATCTATTAGCTCTGGGAAATCTTGCTTTAAGTGTTCAGTAATGTAAATACCCATTTTGCTTCTTTCCGTTTTGGAGATCAGTTAGGGATTCTCTCTCTCCCACATCGCCACTCATACCTCCCAAACCTTTGATGGCACACCCACTGGAACAGTTTCTTCAACACTGTCTGGTTGAACTCTGCGTTGGAGAGAGCTGGAATCCTTTATCCACTCTGCACGTTTTCTGAGCTGTTTAGAATTACCCCCACCCGCTCACTAGCGTCTTTCTGCCACTTAACCCACAGGTGGTTATCGTACGGCACTGAGCACAATCACAATACTAATACCGGGCACACATCATTTGTGATCTTAGAAAGAAACAAGTCAGCGAGGCTTTCCCCAGACCTAGACTACTCCTGTGGAGGCAGTGACGGCTAAAGCCTAATTGCATTTTTAAATGTTGGGAAGGCAGCAAAAGGCTTTGTGATATCTTTATATTGAGACAACCACACCAAGTTTTGATCTTTTTTTGTGGAATACCTTGTCTGCAGTGACCTTCCCCCCTCTTCCAGACAGACGAATATATGTGAGCCAACAATTGTTTAAAAGAGGTTTCTTTTAAGCACATATTTCCACACATTTTTAGTGACCAGACTTTTTTCACTGTCTTGAGTTGATTTTTCTTCCCTTCAACCCTCTGCCTCATTCCCATGCCATTTCTGTTTTACCTTTTATAATTTTACTATGATTATTAACTTTGATATTTGAGATGCCTTTACTATGTGGTTATAGACAATGAAACATTTTTCTATTTCTTGTTTAGATTATTTTTTGGCTAGTGTAAATAACATACCTATATAAATTCCCAAGCGTCTGTGTTCATCTTCATAAGTAGAACTTCTAGTTGTGAAAGTTCTGCCATGTGGCACCCATAGCTTTTAAAGGCTTCAGATATACAACAGTATATTTATTTTTGAGTGTTTACCAATTTATTTGCCCAACACTAATATGATAGTATTTATTTCACTAGAGACTGAATATAATCTAAAATAATTTTTTTCAAATCAGTAGATAAATTGCTACAGTAATTTCCTCCCTTGCACATGCATCTTATTATAACCCAGACTGGCCTCTAATTCTAGATCCTCTAAGTGATGGAAGTCTAAATGTCCCACTGTATGAAGTGTAAGGTGTGTGATGCTCTTTTTAAGTGGTCGTGAGGGAGAACATTTTTGTATGTGTATGGCTTATATCTCTAATACTTATAGCTTGTGATGCTTTGAAAATGTATTTTCTATCTTAATTGTAAAACTTTTCTATTCTGAAATTCATGGACTTTTTCATACTAAAATTCTATCTTCTATAATCTAAGAATACACACATATATTATTCCTATTTTATAGCAATATGAAACTCAAACATTTGCCTCTTCACCTGAAATCCACTGTAGTGACTCTCTACTGCATATCTAAATTTTTTTTTATAAATATATCACATTTCCTTACAATTATGCAATGTTTACTGTATATGTTACATTGTGCTTGGTAGACATCACTTCCATTGATCAGTCTGTTGGTTCTGCACAGGCTCATAACTTGTTTTAGATACTGAAGTTTTATGTTACATTTTGATATTTAATACATAATTACTCACTATTTTGAAGCACTGTTTGTATTTAATGTCTGTGTTGCCCATTCATCCAGAATTGGAGAATAATTTTATCATTCCCTTTCTAGAATATCCCATTAGGAACTACACATTCAAAGTATTTTGTACCTTCTCGTTTTGTTATATATTCTATGTTTTTCAGTGAAGTTGATTATTTTTAATCGTGTAAGTACATTTTTATAACTATCTATAGCTTTTTTAAAAAATAAATTTGCTACTATTCTGAATGAGTTTTTTTTTCCTGTTATATTTGCAAGCTCAGTTTACTGGGGTACATCTTTTATATAGATTTTCTATAGTTAATTTAATAGTTCCCACTGTTGATTCTAGCACCAGAGGGAGCTGTAATGTAGTGGAAAGAGCCGCCCAATGTGAGCAAGATGGAATTGGAGGCCACGTTCTCTGAACTTTTCCTACATGGCCTTGACCAAATCATAAAATGGAAGAATCCCTCCCACCTCTCACAGGGCTTAAAACATCCTTTCAGCATGCCAGTGTTTGTGAGTCCCTTAGCAGAGGATCTGCAGGGACTGAGAACCAGAAGGGAGGGAATAGGCACTTGGATTATATAGCGGGCTTGGGGGTGGAGTTAGTCTGTGTAGGTATAAGGTGGGAGTTAGTGGGAAATATACTCTTATCAGGAGGTGGGGGGAAAGAAACATCACTGGGAACACTTGTAGGATTCCATGCAGTGGTCAGCTTCACTCTCCAATTTTATGCATTGTAAATATGACTGTCAGGGAGATGGCAGACAAGCTCCTCAGCATGACTGTGAGACAAGTAGCTACAGGGAAGCCAAGAAACAGAAGGCCTGGTCTCTGCTGTTCCCCACTGTTGCATGTTAGCTAGTCAGACCTCACTTTACTACTATGTAGAGTAAAGATTCCAGTGGGAGTCAAGACGTATGGAAAAGTGTGATTGTTTCTGCAAATAAAATTAGAATGGTAGTGGCTTACTTGGTTTATTCTGCACATGCCCAATGGCTCTCTGTATTGTTTACCAGTGGCTTGGTATGGAACTATGTTATCTCATTTGGATGTATTTAAAGTCATCCTCATGATAGGTCAAAACTCATGGGTCTTCTGAGAATGCTTCATCACATGGCACATCCACACATACTTGAATGCATGTGTGCACACATATACATGCTCACACACATGGATATATAATAACACTGAAAGGATGATAGTTGGTTTTGGTTTAAATATATTTTTAAGAAGTTGTCTTTTAGCTTATGAGAGTATTGATAAATTCTTCACCACAGCCTTGTGATAGGTAACAGTAAAACCCAATGAATAATATCCACAGATCCAGGGCCACTGAGGAGATTATCACTCATTACCACTGTGAGAAAAGGATGATTAAACTAATAGTTACAGGGAGACATTTCTGGTGACAAGTAGCTATGATGAAAATAAATGCACTTCAATATATACTTGGAACCATGGATAATGGGACGTGGCAGAAAGCCAATAAATGAACATGGCCCTCTGCTCTGATCAATGAATTACTTTCCCCCTCCTCTATTTTCTCTGGAGGGCAGCACAAGAACCCTAATGAAAAATCAATAGCCCTCTGTAATTCAAAAATGGGATCAATCATTTGACTTGACTTTTCTCCCCTTTGCTAAGAGAAAGGCTTAGAGCCAGACAGAATTCAGTTGTAAAGAGCAGTTCTTTAAAAAAAATCCTATAGAGTACATCTGACATGAGTCCACAGCAATTTGTATCTTCTACAGACAAGGCTTTCCTCCCTCGACATCTTAAAGACAGATGAATCTGTAGGTTGATTCTCTCCTATAGCTTCTACTCTTGTTTCCTATCATTAAAAGGGTAGGCAACTATCATCGATTCTATTTTCTTAATGGTTCTCATGACAGTTATTGCTATCAGTGTTGTTGATGTTTTAAGACATAGTTTATAGTTTTTGATCCTATTGTTAGACCCATCAGGATAGAATGGGAGCCGTATTCCTAGAGGTCCCTCTGGAGATCTTCCTTAACATCTTTTAGCCATCAACTATGTGCTTAGAACAACACAAGGATCATGTGTCCTTGACCTAAATGCAACCAGGACAAGTGACAGGAATCTGGGGTGTTTGTTTAAAAAGCACAGACTACTTTTCACTTATATGTCAACAGCATCTGTACTAGCTCAGATGCAGTGGTGAATGGCAAATCTTTAGTCACTAGCTCTCAAGGTGGGGGTAGTCCATCTGTCAATTTCTGTAATATTAATAGTCCACTGTGGCTAATTTGTGGTTACCATAGTGAGCATTACTGAATATATGGTTAGAAAGGGATAATAAAAATGGTCACAGCTTGGTGACTAGTGTGAGCATGCCACAGCACACACCAGTGTCCACTGGGTATCTTCACATGACTCAGAACCCAATAGGCCCTTCTGGGTAGATACTGAATTGCTTGATGAGCTGTGTTGGGGTAGGCTGCAGTCTGCACACTGTCCACTGGCAAAATGGCACACTTAAAAGGTTTTTAACCTGCATAAGCAGATGTGAAATCTGGACGATCTTAATCCTGGATTCCCCAAAGGTTGCATAGATGGGTTTTCAGCAGTCTACAGCCTTTTGTAAAGACATCTAAGAGTGTGTCCACGAGGAGTGGGGTGAGGTGGGGCTTTTGGAGAGGCTGGTAGCTTTTGTCAGATTTTTACAACAATCCTTAAGTTGGAAAGTTAGGTCCTGAAAAGTTTTAATGACATTGGTAGGAAGCTGTGGCTTTGGAACACTACTGCATTGCAATGCAGCCCCAGAGGCTGTAAAGATGCCAAACCAGGAAGGGCCTAGACCTCGAAGTTTTCTAGGAAGAAAGAGAATGTAACTCTGAAGTTAGAGGCAAAGATGAAATTCTGGTAGGCACAAGCACTTCTGAACGCCTCACAGATATGTGTGGCTTTTACATTCTGTGTAGTGAGTCAGTCAGAGGGCAATAGATTTTAATATCCTGTTACTAGCATGTGTTAATCTCAACAGCATACACCGAGAGAACAGAAACGATTTCTACGTTCTGTCTTCTCTAAGCCATGTGACACAAGTTCTCCAAGAACCTCAGAGTCCTTGTCTGTCTTTGCTCCAGGGCTGGCTGGGCTCATACCCAGCTCATGGTCATCTTGGGCAAGACTGTGGATATTTGGAAATGATTTCTTTTGGCAACTCTTTGGAGGAAAGCCACTGATGTTTGGTCTGGTGGATGAGACTGCACAAATCTGAAATAGGATCTGAAGGTATCAGTATGAACAAATTAAAACAAGTATTTCTGATGTGTTTTCTATTTTTCATATAATCATTCAGTGATGAGACTAACTAGGGGAGGTCTCCCTATCACCATATATTTGAAATTCAGGAAACAAAGAACACGCACAAGCAAACCAGAGGACTCCACATAGAACTATAAACCACCATTCCCCCAACATAGAGCCATAGAACAACCTCTGCTCTGCAACTACCTTTGCACTTGGATGGGGAAGTCCCTGCCTGGAAGAATAAAGCAGTCCTGTGTGCTGGCTTGGTGAAGGAAGGATGTGCTGATGGTAAATGTGATGTTAGGTCTGCTGAGTGGAGAATGTAGGGTAATTTTAATATCCCTGATAAGTTTCTTAATACAGCATCTTTCATGACAAGGTCTGTTGCCCTGGGGTTAAATCTTAGCTCTGGTTTTTACTGGTTCCTGTAGCCTGAGCCTCCCATCTTCTTTTCTGTGAGATGGGATCATGGCACTCTCCTAATGACTCGTGAAGATGAATAGACACAAAGCACTTAGGCCTTATCTCTCTGTCTCAAAATACATAGTAAACATTTACTCAGTGGCAGCCATGTTCATTCTTACATTGGGCTCATAGCCTGATCAGTTTTCAATGAAAACAACATTACTCCACCCGCAGGACAATGACCGCCATTTATTAAAACATCCATACTAAAATACATGAAAACGGTTGCAAATCAAGTCTTTGATTCTACTCTGAAACACTAATTAAGGCTACTCCACAGGAGTCCAATGGAATAACAACATCATCAACAACAACAATGGAATAAATTCTCTACTCTCTCATACTGCACTAGAGCTGAGACCTTCATTTCTGGTCCTAAGTCCTGAAAGCGATGTCTGATGTCTCTGCTTGCATTTAGGGTGTGTGTGTGGGGGGGGCTTCTCTGCTGTGTTTACATTGGATGAATTGAATGCCTATAGGATACATACATTCCACAGTTTTTGCTAAGTTACAATTGTTTTTCTCTCATGATAAATACCCTACTCCCCCCAACTCCCACCTTCTGTCTTTTTCTCTGATAGTACTAGGATTGAACCTATGGTGCTATGCGATTGGCACAGCTTGGTACCTTGAATCAGAGCTCCAGACCTCCTGGGAGTCTATTCCTACCTCTCTTCACTCCATGGATGTACGGAAGGAAGGTGTCTCTTCTCGGAAAGGAAGGATCGTCTCTGCTTTGGTGCCTGCTGCATGCGCTGAGAGCCTGGTCTGTATAGGTAAGGAAGAAAGACCCTTCCCTCTCCCTGACATGAAGCTGAGCGCACTTCTCCTAGCAGAATGAGATCGCAACACTACTCTCTCATATTCTAGGCTTCCTGGTGTCTTCTCCCTTGACATCATCTTAAGCCCAAGCAGGGAGTAGCAGCATTTGAAGTGTTTGAGATTCAGAGGCAGATGGATGCATTCCTGGGAGGGAGGCCTTGAGAGCTGGCACAAACAGGCTGGATCTGCAGTCCTTTCTCCTCCACTAAACTCATAATGGTGTTCACTTGGCACTAAGCCCTGCTTTTTCAATAAATAAAATCAGTTCCAGCTGTTTAAAAGATCGGCTTCCACTCTTATGGAGCAGTTTTCAGATTTGTTCTTCTGCATTAGAGAGGCAAGAGCCATCTGACTGCCTTCTCCCTCCCCCCCTCCACCCTTAGTCTCTTCTTCCCATCCATTTCTCCTTCCATTTGTGATTTTCAGTTTATGATCATGGACTTTGGAAACAGACAGCTTGCCTCTGAATCCTGACCCTCTACTTAGCATCTCTGTTATCAATGAGGTTATTAGATATCTCCATGACTCAGTTTAGTCACTTGTAAAATTTGAGTAAAGAGCAAACTGAATTTATAGGGCAGTGTGAGGGTGAAGAGAGTTACGGTAGAAGTGTGCTCAGTGTTGGCTATTGTCGTTCTTCATTATTTATTTACAGCCATCATCTAGAACCATGTCGGTGTTCAATGAAAATCACATTTATGATGCAATACGCAGGCAATCCCAGTCATTTCAGCTCTCAGGAGGCCAAGGCAGGCAATTGCTATGTGTTCAAGGCTAATCTGTATTACCTAATAGGTTCTGGGCCAGCCTGGGCTACAGTGTGAAGTCTTGCCTCAACAATTAAATGAAGAAGAAAAGCCAGAAATGTAAGTGCAATTCATTTAAATGTCTTCTGTGTATATTTACTCTGTAGAGAAAAATTCAAAACATGTATTTTAACAAAATTACTCTCCAGAATATACTTTGCTGCTGACATTCCTAGGAGCAGGAAGGCATCGTGATTCAACCCTGAACACTGTTTATTTTGACTGTGTGCATTAAGCTAAAATATGCAGGTAAGCAAATGCAGCCGCAGATTTTTTTTCATTAGAATCTGTTATGTAGAGGTGTTTTGGTTTTAGTACTGGCTGTTCTATATATACTTAGCTAAGTAACGTAGTTATGGAAGAGTAGGTGTTATGTCTATTTATAAAGGTGCATTGTTTTAGGTACTGTGCATGCATGTTCTAGTTCCTTTGAATAAATAGTACTCAGTCAAGGCAACTGCATACAGAACACATGAGCATCAGAACCAAGTCTTTTCTTAAGCTTTTCCAAAAGCAAGACCATAGGGAAGGACATTTTTTTTTCTACTCTGTGTGTGTTTGTGTGTGCATATGCATAAGTATGTGTATGTGGGTGTGCTTGTGCACATATGTGTGTGTGTGTATAAAACTACGTAGGCCTTCTTAGAGTTGTCACTAGCAATTCTTTCATATTAGACAGTGGATTCCCCCTCACAGGAGATTTCAAAATGCTATTTGACAAATTTCTCTCTCTGTGACCTCTTAACTCACCAGTATTCTGCCTGCATAATGGAGATAAGATGCTTACAAGTCTTGTCTTACCAGTTTGTCAAAGCTTAACAATCTGCCAGCCAAGTTAAAGACTTTCTTTTCCCTTTGAGAGGACACTTCCAAATGTTATTTATTACCATACATAGATTTCTAGGTACAGCTCATTTTTTTTTGTGTTGCTCTGCTGGTGAAATGAATATTTAAAATTAAAACTAAATTATCAAGTGATGTATAAACAAAACAAACACCCAGGTGTCTTTTTAATACTTTCTATATTCACATGAGCCCCTGCCAATCAGCTTCTCCTTATGGATATCAGCTGGTTTTCGTTTCCCGTTAAGAACAAATGCCCTTTATTTTAATCAGTTTCCACTTGCCGACAGCTTCCTTTTTATGAATTCCAAGCGCACTATATTATGGAGAGTTCCTGGTTGCCAAACTATGCCCACGTAAAATCATATTGGTCTTGTCAACTGATAGACATAACGTATGAAAAAGAAACTCCGGGCTGGAAGGCTCAGAAGCTGAAAGTTGGCCATCAGTAAGATTGCGTTTGCTTCCAAATTGGAGGTCTGGTTTTGATTCGAGAAAGGAGGATGCAGTTTCTGTTAGAAATATTTTTGGTTGGTACTAAAACATATACGGTAACCTTATTTACATTCTGCTCCCAAGAGTGAAATTCCCGGTGTTGTTTGGGGCTGAACAAGAGGAAAAAAGAGGGGGTCTAGATGATTCTGGACATGGGTATCAAGTGGAACAATAAAGCCACCTGGAGGGTTGTGGGCATAGAAATGGGACAGAGGGTCTTTCTCTGCAAATTGACTGATTAAAATCTGGGCTGAATCAGAAGTGATCTCTAGCCAGTAGTATTCTATCTGTGACCACAGGTCGACTGGAAACAAAATAAGTTTGAAATAGGCTTAGGGTTGAAGCTCTCTCAGAGATATCTCTCAATGTTGTACTTACAATATCTGTGAGGATAGAAACAGGAGCAAGCCAGTTCTGACCATTCCTTTTCATTCAGAATAGACTGAATTGACAAGATAAAGCTTAATGATCACGAGTGCTGACAGCCACAGGAACGGTGAGTCCCAGTGACCCTCCTTGTCAATCTCTCACCGATGAGGAGCATCACAAAGCAGGCAGTAGGGTGGTTAGCAGAGCTGCTGACCTTAGGGGGACCTGAATGACAGTGTGCTTTCAATTAGAGGGTGAGCTCTGAGAAGCAGGTCTCATTAATGTGCTAGCACTGAGTGACAATCGCCAAGCGTGTGATGCTGCAGACACAGGAGAGGAAGCGGGACACACTGGAATCTCAGCTGTTAACTGGTTTTAAGAGCCAGGCACATCTTATCTACACGGATTCCCTATAGTTACTCCTTGTCCGTGTGTACCCATGCATACTATGGAAAGCAGAGGGCTGTTTTGTTATGCTAAGGATACACCGATAAAACTAGGGTTGCGGTGAGCCATTCCAGGATTCTAATGTGTTGGGAGTACCCTTTCTCATCTTTTATAATGCCACGCATTCCCAGCGTTCTCTTCACCTGCCCGCCGCTTTACTTGTTCGCGGTAATGGGTGTGATTACATCATGGCCCAAATAACAGGCAGAGACCCTCGACTCCTCGCTCCTTCTTCTTCTTTGTTGCCACCTTCTGCCTCTTCTCTTCCCCACTTTCCCCCAATAAACCTTCCCTGTGGAGCTGTGCTGGCCTGGTGTGATCTGTCCCCATAGGAGCTGCCTTTCCAAAACTACAATGGGGACTACTGTAGTACAACTGCCAGTGTCTGAGCCGGGAAAGGGCTCAGGAGGACGGCTTGATAGAACACCCCGAGCTCA
>JADRCD010210414.1:32500-43556 GCA_019843815.1 Montemys delectorum
TCTTCAAAGGATTTCTCTGTGTAGCCCTGGCTGTTCTGGAACTCACTCTATAGACCAGGCTAGCCTTGAACTCAGAAATCTGTCTGCCTCTGCCCCGCAAATGCTGGGATTAAAGGCACACAACACCACTGTTATCTCTATTTCCTACTTTTTAAAAGCATTATTTTGTTACATTGTTGTTATAAAATAATATATTTTTGGTTGTGAGCCTAGCCTTTAGCAGCTGAGCCTTTCTGACAAATACCGAAGTGGATGCTCGCAGCCAACCATTGGACTGACATGGCATTGGCATGGGGTCTCCAGTGGAGGAGTTAAAGGACTGAAGGAGCTGAAGGGGTTTGCAACCCCATAGGAAGAACAACAATATCAACCAACCAGACCCCTCAGAGCTCCCAGGGACTAAACCACCAACCAAAGAGTACAAATAGAATGACCCATGGCTCTAGCTGCATATGTAGCAGAGGATGGCCTTGTTGGGCATCAATGGGAGGAAAGGCCCGTGGTCCTGTGAAAGCTCGATGCCCTAATGTAGGGGAATGCCAGGGTGGGGAGGTAGGAGTAGGTGGGTGGGGGAGCACCCTCATAGAAGCAGGGGAAGGTGGATGGGATAGAGGGTTTCCAAGAGGGAAATTGGGAAAGGGGATAACATTTGGAATGTAAATAAATAAAATGCCCAATAAAAAAGAACATATCATAATTAGAAATCAAACATATCAGAGTTATGTAACAGTTTCTCTCCTCTGACTCTACTACTCCGAAAGTCAGTTGACCATGGATAGAGCCTGTTCTGGAGCCTTCTGAGAACTTTTTCTTCCTTTTAGCCACCATCATCTAATTAGTCAAATATGCACATTAAGTAGACGAAGGCTTGCCCTTAAGAAATGCAAAAAAGAAAATCAGTAAGTGTAAGGCATATGACCTTGAGGAATATAAAATTCACATACAGAGTTAGTCTATGGAAAAAAATACCTTTGAAGAAACCTGTAGGTGATTACCAACTAACTTCACAAAGATGAGGGACAAGGAGTGCTAGAGGACAAAACCAGCCAAGCAAATGAGGCCAAATGAGATGAACCGAAGAGTTTCCGCTCCCCAAGAGGATGACACACTCCTTCTCACAATACTCTTCTTCTAAATTGTAACAAGTTTAAGTATGAAGTCTCCTCGTAGAGGAGGTCATTTTAAACAGAGCTTATTCCTGCTTCAATAAGTGACCACCATTGCTCTACGCCTTAAATTACTCCAAATTACTATGTCTCAGTCACACTGAAAGGATTATATTGAGTTGGTATATGACAGTTGAATAAAATTCTGTACATCCTTCTAAAACCAAGAAGAGAGAAAGAAGTGCTCTTGGGCAGCGTGGGTAATTCTATGCAGATTATAATTTGAAATTGACCTCTGGATTTGTTAAACCTTTGACCCATATTCAGCGTATTGTGAGAGGGCTCACACCAGCACGTAACAGTACTGTATTTATCAGCAGCCACCTGCGAAGCTTTAGAATTCAGCTGCTGTTTTTTTTTTCCCCACAGGCCACAGACACTTTTTATCTAACATAGCTGCACACCCAACAGCATTGCCTAAGAAAAGAAAGCCAAAGGGTAGATTTCCTGAAAACCACTATTTTGTCAGAACAAAAGGGCAAAGTTTTCTGAATCAGTCTTAAGAAGTTCAGATATTGAATATGCTGACAATACTAGTGTTATTCTGAAAACCGCATTACACCCCACCTCACTGGGTCTATTGATTGGAAAGTCATCCAGAATGAAAGGAAATAAAAAAAGGCCAAACTGCTTCGTCTAACAAGGTGCCATCAATAATCCCCACATGGGAGACCATTCTCTGATTTAAGACCTTGTCTCTTCGTGCATCCTCTTAAAGCCGTGAGGGTGGAGGAAAGCTCCCACACCCTAGGAGAAAGTCAGAAGACTGTCCTGTCCCTCACACAGCCACTGTCTTCTGGCTCTCCTAGGATGAGCTAGCGCTCTGTGCCCTATGTGTATCAGCACTCCTGTACTTAGATATGCACATGTATATTTATATAGAGAGGAAGCTTTGTTCTGATTTGTACATAGGGAAATTTGGGCTTTTTGAAGACATTTTCTTAGGAAGATCAATCAAGGTTGAACACAGCTGGCTTTTGAAAGCTGAGTTTCTAACTGAAAGTTTCCTGCTATTATCTTGACAATCTTATTATTATCAAAGCATTTTAATATTGGATATGACAAGGAACACTCACCACAGGGAAGAGTGGGTCAGGATCATTGATGGGAGGGGAACACTAACAATTGTGCCCCCCTGTAGCCGCCATAATAATTTAATACTGTCATAGTGGGAGGCTCCATTTTGCTTGGCCCACATCAAGCCTCTCAGTACATTGTTTCCTTTTGGCCAACTATCAGGGTCTCCCTCCAACAGCCTGATAGACTTCAAATGAAGGATCATGCTGATAATTGCCTAAGGGCAGGATTTTTTGTTTTGCCTGAAAGTCAGTAATTTAAGCATTATTCTAAATCAGGCTTCTGGATTTGGGACAGAATTTATTTCAAGGTTGTATTAAAGTTGTTAGTAGATCAATAATTTTTCTTCCCATTGACTACTTGTCTCCCCTGCTCCCCCCCAGGAATGACATACTCACTAAGTGGTACCGACTAGCTCTATTGGAGCTGCTACCTGCAGGCACCCTTGCTGTTTACTCTGTATTTTGAGGCTGATACTTCTCTCTTTCCCTAGTGGGCTTAACTCTTTCACCTACATTTCTGCTCAGTATCAGAAAACATTTAAAGCCATTGTACTCAGGAAGAGGCCCACTGTTCTTTGTTACAAGGGAATGTTCTATTCATGGGATTTTTCCTGGTATCTATGCAGAAGATAACTAACTTCACAGAAGTCTTAAACTCCTGAACATTCTAGAAAGGAATTTAGGAGCCCAGTTAATCTTGGAATAATACAGTATAGAATGCATTTTGAGCAGGATTTGTTTTAGTGTGTGGTGCTGAAGGACCTGGAAGATTGTGTTTTTATAACATGCTCTCATATGACTAAAAACATTTGTGGGAATCTTATTATAATAAACACTGGGCAATTCTAAAAGAGAAAAAGCAAAAAATGGAATCAAGGTAGATTTAGTTTCTTCTCTAGAACTGATTTAGACAGATATGGGATTCATCCTAGGCCATGGATGATATCAGAATAATGCCTTAAATTATAGTGAGCTGGTCAATATGTGGTTTTGATTTTCATGGATTGTCTCCAAGACATACTTTCAAAAGAACAAGAAGTATTAGGTCAGCTGTTAGCCATTTGCTGCTTTGTTTTGATTCCCTTTCTAAATAGTGGGGTGCTCTGACAGAAAAGGCCTCAATTGCTTAAAATACCATGGCACCATGGAAAAGTGGATATTTCAATTATTTTTTTTCAACCACTGAATTTATTTTCAGATTTTGTAATCTTGTCTGTTGATTAGATGTTTTTTCTTTTGCATATACTTCTGACCAGTTTAACCGCTGTGAGCTCAACAAAGTCAAGCTTGGGTCTTAGTTTAAAATGTGTCTTTGTGATTCTCATGACCACAGGGGTCTTATCTCCTGCTTTGGAGGCCATGACCTTTGACATAGAGGTTAGAGGTCATAACATGTTCTGCATCTGTCATCTGCTTCTCTCTCCTCAAGAAAGTGAAAATAGCTGCTTGGAACAGTCTTCATTTTCAAGTTGGGTTCACAGAACATTTGCTTTCTTGTTACTAGTATTTACTTGTGGCATCCCCATTGGAGAGAACAGATTCATTAGGAAATGGGTCCTGGTGTTAATGTGACCATTATCATAATAACAAATAATGTAGTTCAGGTTCAGGAACAGACTATCAAGATAAACACCCTCTGCTTACATACGCCAACCCAGAAGACAGCATGTAAGTGAGAGCATGAGGTAAATTCTTTCCTCTCAGTTATGGTAATGCTGAAGTAAACAAGTACCTAGATGCTCCCCCCCCCCACACACACAGTTATCTAATTACCACTAAAAACTGAGGTGGGAAAAAACCCATGTTCTACAAGGTATTTGCATTATTTTATTTACCAACATAGGGTTGCATATCTGGGTTTAAGTCAAGCAAGATAGAAGCAAAACAAACACAGAAATATATTAATTCTGGAATTCATGTAGACTTAAGGTGATTGGAAAGTTCTAGTAGTGAATTTTATTGGAGAAAGCACAAACTAAAAATGTTGTAAGTTTCATGTTATCTTTGCTATCCTATGTGTGAAAGTGCTCATTTAATAAATGATTGCAGTATACACAGGAAGGTTCCCGCTCTTTCCTGAGGGACTTGTGGCTTTGTTGAAGTTTCACTTGGTAAGAGCCACAGACAGTGTTAGCACAACCCATAGTCACCCAGTGTCTCAGTTAGGGTTTCCATTGCTACAAAGAGACACCATGACCACAGCAAGTCTTATAAGGACAACATTTCATTGGGGCTGGCTTATAGGTACAGAGGTCTAGTCCATTATTGTCATGGCAGGAAGCATGGTGGTAAGCAGGTAGACATGATGAAGAAGAAAAAGCCGAGGGTTCTACTCCTGGATTGGTAGGCAGCAGGAAAAGAGAGCCAGTGGGCCTGGCTTGAGCTTCTGAAAGCATGAAACCCACCCCCCAGTGACACATTTCCTATTATAAGGCCACACCTACTCCAACAAGGCCATAACTCCTAAGAGTGCCATTCCCAGGTGACCAAACTTTCAAACGTTCAAATCTTGGAGTCTCTGGATGTCATTCTTATTTAAATCACCACACCAGAGAAAAGAAAGCCTCAGTGGGGGAATTACCTCCATCAGATTGGCCTGTGGGTATGTTTGTGAGGCCTTTACTTAACTACTGATGTAAGAGGGTGTAGCCATCCCTAGGCTGGTGAGCCTGTATTTTGTATTGTTTTTTTTTCTCTTTTCTTTTCTTTTCTTTTTTCCTTTTCTTTTCTTTTCTCTTCTTTTCTTTCTTTTGTTGTTAATTAGAAAGCTCACCGAGTAAGCCAGGGGAAGCCAGCCAGTGCACAGTGTTTCTCTGTGGTCTCTGCTTTAGTGCCTTCATCCAGGTTCCTGCTGGGGTTCTCTCTAGAATTGACTGTAACCTGTAAGATGAAGTAAACCATTCCCTCCCTGAGCTGTTTTTGGCCAGTGTTTTATCACCAAAACAGAAAGCAAACTAGGACAGTAAGTGTCATCTTACAGCATAAAGTTGGCACAGATATTATAGCTAAAAGATATCACAGCCACCAGTGCCTGGGCTCTGGACTTGATTATTCTGGGCTCAATCCCAGGTCCATCTGGTTAGATCTACCTGTGCCATAGTTTTCTTCACTGAGAGAGATTGTTATAAAGATAGAATAGGTCACTACCTACACAGTGTTGCCATACTTAGCATAATACATGTTATTCCCAGGTATCCATAAGGGTGTATACTTCGATTACAGCAGATGCTAAAACCCACAGATAGTAGTCTCTAAGTGACATGCATTTACAAATACATCCTCCTGTTCATGATCACCCCTAGGTTACTTGTAAGATGTAATGTCAACATTTGTTTTGTTGTTTTGTTTAATATTACTATAATAAATAATAAGAAAAGTGGCCCGTGCATTCTCAGTGCAAGATACAGTTTTCCCCCTCACATTTCTGTTATGATTGTCTAAATCTTGCCTGTAGAACCCATGGATTATTGGGCCAACTATAAGTCCTTTAGGTCTCTGCTTTATTTAACTTATCTACAAAATAGAGAGAGTAATGATATTTTTAACATAGAAATGTTGCTATGATAATAAATTAATGACATACATAAATAGTGCTTTGAATCGTATCTTGTGTTGTACTAATTGTTAGCAACTATTATTTTTCAGAATTACAAATGAGATTTTTCTTCAAACTCCAAGTTTGTTCTTATAGGAAACTTATTCCCTTCTAACTTCAAGAGGAGGGAATCTTTTTATTTTTCTCAAAAGAAAACTAAATGAAAAAAACCTTTTTTAAGGACATATTCCCAACATTCTCACTTGATTCCCTGTTGACATGAGGACATTCTGGTGAACTTGGTGACTTTATGACCCAAAGAGCATACAATTATTAAAGCCTTTTTGTTTCAGCATAGAAATGCCTAATGCTGAGCTTTCGTACTATGTGGACAGGAGTGCAGAAAGGGAAGCTATGCAGGGAAAGTGCCCAAAGGAGGGGAAGGTGGGAACCAAGAGAAAAACTGAATAACTAAATGTATCATGAAAACGAAAGGGGGGATGTTTGAGGGCACAGGAGACCATTAGAGAGCAGACAGGGTTGAGTTGTGGGACAGGGTGAGCAAGGACAAAATGTAATGTCATAAAAGTTTGAGGATGTCACAAAAAAGTACTGGAGAGATGGCTCAGTAATTCAGAACACTTGCTTTTGCAGAGAGCTCAGGCTCTGTTCTCTCCTCACACACAATGGCTCACAACTGGTTATAATCTCAGTTCCAAGGGATCTATTTTATTTGCATCAGCTCTACCCAGGATGCACAGATATAAATGCAGGCAACACACACACACACCCACCCACACACACACATATGCACACATACACACATACACACATACACACATACACACATACACACATATACACACATACACACATACACACACCTACACACACACATACACACACACATACACACACACATACACACACATACACACATACACACACATACACACACATACATACATACACACACATATATACATACACACATATGCATATATATACACACATACACACACCTACACACACACACACACACACACACACACACACACTAAGATTAAAGAAAATGTTACGATGGAACTAAGTTCAATGCCTACTGCCTGAGGTTCCCACTACGGTGACCATACACAATCACTTATTTATTCAAAAGGCAGTGTTAGGATTCTCATGGACATGACACAGGTATGGACAACAGGTACGGGTGCCTTACTGCAAAGAATTGATGGGTTCCATCCTGTCGCTTGTGACTGGTTAGAAGGTATAAAAGGCACCTGATAGATGGTGAGTGCAAGTTTGTTTGAAAAAGAAAATACAAAGAAAAGCAGAGTTCACTAAAAATAGCATTAATAATAAAAAAATAAATTTTCAATATCTTTCTGTAACACTCATATATACAGATATAAATGATGACTTTGCTTCGTTATCCAGAAAGTTTTAAAACCTTTGTCTTTAGCAACATTATCAATCTTTCTGCACTCCACCCACATCCGTCCAGTCACTCTCTCTGCTACAGACGGACCCCCCTTCTTTAGCTCTCCTTCACCTGGCCTTACACACTCCCAGAGTGGAGCTTTGCATTCCTGATCAGCTGCCATCCGCATCCCTTGAGTTGCACAGATCTCACTGTCGTGGGAATCCTTGTGGTCATCACTGTACCAAGCAGCACACCATGGTCCAGTCCTGTACCCCTGTCATCTAGAACCTTCCTTACTAGTAGTAGACGTTAAAGATGTTTCTGAAAAGGAGGAGAGACTAACAAGGCATGTTAAAATGGCAACCTTGTTTCTTGCTTTACCGTGTAAAGCCCAGGAAGGACTGCTCACTTATACAACCACAAAAGAGTTGAGTGAATGAAAAAAAGAAATAAAAAAAAAAAAGAAAAGAAAAGTCCTGACTACTCCTAAGGAGGTTTATTGTGGCTATGTAGGAGAGCATAGCTAGAGACAAATAAAGAGGGGAGGGGGGTCCACGTGCAGCAGTCAGCAGGTCTCAAAAGAGAGAGGTAACCAAAATGGTTGGATTCTATAGGGAAGGGCAGCTGGGGGAAGGGAAGCCCAGGCGCTGAGCTGGAAAAGTGTAGGGCAGGGGGCAGGGTATGTCCCCCGTATCCTGTAACAGGTAGGGACTGATGGACCTGGGAGAACCTGGCTGGCAGGTCCACTTTGTTAACTTCAGAAGGCCCTTCAGCCTTTTGCCCTGCATTTGAAACCTAGCCTTTGACCTTCATGGCTCTCTGGTTTTATAGATTGCTTTATCTCTTCCATTTCTTGTTCTCCATGCTCATGATGTTTGCGCATCAAAAACTTGAGACCCATCCCATGGGAAAGCACCAATCTCTGACACTATTAATGATACCCTGTTATGCTTGCAGACAGGAGTTTAGCAGGACTGTCCTCTGAGAGGATCCACCTAGCGGCTGACTCAGACAGATACGGACACCCACAGCCAAACAGTGAATGGAGCTGGGGACACTTATGGGAGGATAGGAGGAAGGATTGTGGGCCTGGAAGAGGATAAGACTCCGTAAGGAAGACCAACAGAGTTAACTACCCTTGACCCTTGGGGCTCTCAGAATCTGAACCACCAACCTAAGAGCATACACAGGCTGGACCTAGGCCTCCCTGCACATAGATAGCAGATGTGTAGCTTGTTCTTCATGTGGATCCTGAACAAATGGAGCAAGGGCTATCCCAAAAGCTGTTGCCTATATGTGAGATACGTTCTTCTAGCTGTGCTGCCTTGTCTGGCCTCAGTGGGAGAGGATGTGCCTAGCTTCTTAGAGACTTGGTGTGCTAGGGTGTGTGTGTGGGGGGAATATGCAGGGGCCTCCACCTGCTCAGAGAAGAAGGGGGAGGGGAGGGTTGTGAGAGGCGGTGACCTCGAGGGGAGCAGTGAGCCGCATATAAAGTGAAAGTAAAAATAAAACAAAACAAACAAACAAACAAAAAAAACCAAACAACAACTTGAAGATGTCTGGATTTTCAAATGCACAAAACCATTTCACGTGCCTGCCCCTGGTTCTTTCTTTTTCCTTCATAGGGAATCCCTTTCCCTCCAGTCTTGCTGTCTCACTGGATTGACTGCTAGCTCTCCCAAGATTTTGACCCTCATATTTTTTTTTTCATGTTACCTCTGTCCAGGGAAGGGGCTTATCCTGTGCGCTTCAGTGGCATGGGTGCAGTTTCAATGTCCACTTGCCCTTCCTTGCTTCTGAGTTGCATGAGAAGTGAGGCACACATGAGCTCATGTTCTGCCACATCCCACAGTGGCTTGTAGAGAACTGGGACTTGATAAATAGTTGTTGAACCAGAAGAAAACAATGGAGGGGGTGGGTAATGAGGGGAGGCATTTGCAAGGGTGGGACTGGGAAGAGAGGACAGAGGAGGGCTGTGATCTGGACATAAAGTGAATTTTAAAAAAAGAAGAGAGTAAGGAAAAAAAATAAAAACAGCACTGTTTGTTCTGAAAAAATATTCAGGTATATTTTTTCTTAATTGATTGGTACTGTATTTTCTTGAAATTAACAACTAATTGTTGGCAAGTTTTAGAAGATCCTCAAATGATTAACAAAGACAGCCATGTTCAGGAGAGTTCTGTTGCTTTTCACTTCTCAAAAAAATTATTTGAGTGAGAGAGGATGTTAGATGACATGGGTGGAGGAAAGAGACCTAGAGGCAAGCCACACCCTTTCCAGACCCATGTGTCCACTGAGCTTCTTTGGTTATCTAGAGATGGGGAGCCTATAGGTGAATTCTTCATGGTTTCCTCTCTTCTTATTATAACTACAGCTTGAGAATTCATCTCTGAAGAGGAGGACAGATGTGCCCGAATGTGAGGTTGTCTTTGAGAATACTCTGGGGAGAATATGTAGATAAAACGGACACTTTAAGATCACCCGTGCTTGAATTTATATGTAATGCTTTGTATTCTTTAACTGCACATGATTTGGAATAAACCCACATGTCGACTGCCCACATGTCTTTATATTTTGCCTATATATTGTTTTGAAGAAGAAGCAATGCAAGCAAGCAAGCAAACAAAAAGCCTCACGGAAGATTCCAACGGGCTGCAAGTTTAGTAGGTCATTTTAGCTGGTGCTTACCTGATAACACCGAGAAGACAATGCAGCGATCAAAAGCAGTGATGAGATTTTTTAGCAGCATTAACCATCATGACCTAGCAAAATGAAAGAAAATGGTTTAACCGAGCTGTCAGCTTCAATACAGCTAATACAGGCATGGATAAATGTTTATTACATAGCTGAGACAGATCATTTCTGTGCTGAAATTGGGGATGACCTTTACTGATAAGTCTTATCTGCCTGTTATCTTGAGAGAGAGGGAGAGGGAGCAGGCAAGAGAAGCATATTTGCTGATATTTAAAAGGAGAAATTACCATTTGCAAAAAAAACACTTTAGTGCTGGTGAATATGTCAACTCACCCTTCTGTCCCCACTTCTGCCCTGGCACACAGAGATTTCTCTCCCCAGTGGGTTATGACAGTGACTTTACTAAATCCAGTAAATCCACTGCTTTAAAAGCACAAAATAATAGGAACACATAGAATGACTAAATTATAGCCTCTTTATTTCTACAACATTGCAGAGAAATTACACTTACATTGTTATCTTTTAAATAAGAAGGTCTCATTCTAACTCTGAGTTTCAGGAAAAGCAATCATGAATCCAGAGCTGTTCTTTCACAATACTTATTGACACTATGAGTTTATACCTTTCCAAATACATTGTTTTTAAAGCACTCTCAAGTCCTGGTGTAACTGTTTTTTTTTTTTAATTTTTTTTTATTTTACTTGAATATTTTATTATGTTCATATGAACTTTATTGAGCTCAAGTTTTCATTACAAATATTCCCAGTTATAGAAGCGGAGGCTTATGGTACTAATAGTGTTTGTCAAGATTAACTGGTTCTTTCAGACCAACTCAGCAACTTCACTGGCAACATAAGTAAAACTCCAACAGCCTTTGAGGGAGAAGCACATTCTATCTCACTTACTGAATTGTATGGAACGATGTCTTTCAAGGAGCACAGGTGTGCTAAATGAGGGATATCTTTCAACAGTTCTTCACTGTATGAGTCAGACTTCCTGAGCAGCACACAGAGGTCACTTAGTCTAACATGCTGCTCACCAGCATGCTCTGGTCCCACATGTGTGTCACCAACTCTAGGAAAAAGTAAGAGTAAGAATAATGTTTACTAGGTGTAGTCATGCATGCCTTTAATCTCAGAGCACAGGAGGCAGAAGCAGAGAG
>JADRCD010210415.1:0-12392 GCA_019843815.1 Montemys delectorum
CCTGCAATAAGTGGAAATGAGTCATGCTAGCCCAGGAGGAGAGACCTTGAAGGTAGCTGAGTCAGATGCCTCTGTACACCTCTCTCCTGCCCTCATCCTCACAGCCTCTCTGTGGTTTTTCTTCTTTCACCAGCACATTTTCATTTAAATTGTAACTCACCCAGTTCTGCTAGCAGCTTGCCTCAACCACACACATTGCACCTCCAGCATGCTGCCGGGCTTTCCTTCTGTGGCACGCCTAGAAGTACAGTATGGAAGAGTTAACACATCCCTGGGCAACTGTCAGTGGGGATCCTGGAGATGATCCATAATTTTTCCTAGAGATCCTCCGAGGAAGAGGGAGAGGGTAGAATTTCAGTTGTCCCCACACCCCTTAGGAGGTCAGGACAGAGAGCTGCTTGTGTTTGTAAAAGCATCTTCCTTTTGTACATGTTCTCTTCCTAGCCACACTCTTAGGAATAAACTGTGACTAAAATATAGAATTGGTTTGAAGGTTGCTCCCCCTAGCTTTCACGATGTTCTCTCCCTGCTCAGAGTAAGGAAATCCATCCCGAATGTTTACCTGCCACAATGTGGGCTTGCTTTGCTACAGAATTTGCACCACTAGGTTCAGTGGAGCCTGAGTAGGCCAGACAAATAGTCCCGCAGTCCTATTTTTCCTCAAAGCAAGAGAAAAGGACTTTGTTTGTGCCAAGGTTAGCCCTTCCCAAAATGCATAGGTGACCTTTTTACCACATCCCCTCCCTCATTCCCATCCTCATCCCCTTTCTTCTCACTGCTACACCCCACTCTGGTATATATGTGTGTAGTGTCTGTACCTTTGCACATGGGGGCCACAGGAAGACATGTGTGTCCTGCTCTATCACCCTCTACCCTAATCCCTTGAGACAGAGTCTCTCTGTCTGAGCCTGGAGCCAGGCTAGCAGCCAGCGAGTCCCAGTGATCTTTGTGTATTCCCTCTGCCCCAGGGGTGGTGGTGGTGGTGGTGTAAGCTACACCTGGATTTTCACTTGGGTGCTAGCATCTGACTGCAGGTCATCATGCTTGCATAACAAACATGCACCTACCGAGCTATCCTTCCATGACCTAAGCTCTTAATGATCTGCCTGTGACATGCAGTCTGTGTATTGGGGTCTTGAGACCCAATTCTCCATTGAAGTGACTTACATGAGAGCATGTAATGATGTATAGCACTTTTAAAACTGTCATTTAAACGAAAGGCATTGGAAACTCCTCAGGCTGCTACAGTGTTCAGCCACAACTGACAGCCATGGTGCTTGGAAAGCTTCATTTGCCCCGTCTTTTCCAGCACTATAGATCCATTATCTTGTACCAGACAGAAAGAGGGGATAAGATAATGAGAACTACATCCTCATAGAGGCCCCGCACTTGACTTGAATGTTGTTACTCTCCGAAGAAGCCTTAGTCTCTCACTGGCCCTGTCTCCCTAGCTTCCATCTCTCCCTTTGTCCCCAGGCATGAGGGTTGCTCCTGCATTTCCCCATCACCCGCAAGGAAGCAGAGTACAAATCTACCTCAATGTGAGCTCTCCAAACACAAGGACTCTTTCATCATTGTGACTTTTCTCCATAATGTTGAAAGCAAGAAGAGGTGGGTGGAGAGGAAGAGAACAAAGGAGACTGGGGACTAGGGAGGGAAGGAGACAGATCCTTGTGATTCCCCAGGCTGATGTCTGTGTGAGCTTCAGTCTTGACCTGTTTTGCACGCTTTCCTTCAGATAAGAAGCAAAGAGAAACCGATGGAAGCTATTTAGGAGCTAGGGACCTTCCTAGTAAAATCTCCATGACCCTTCCGCTGCTGTTTAGAATGCAAGCATAAGTCATCAGAGATTCAAAGAGATGGAGTCTCTCAAAGCCAGTTGCTTCTTAATGTGCGCGTGTGCATGTGTGTGTAGTTTACTTCTTCACTAAAACTTCTCAAAGGCAGAAATAGTATTTATTTCATCATTTCTAGCAGAAGAACTGACTTTCGACAAAGTTGCCACCAGGAGAGGACGAAGTCTTCCAGGGGCTGCTGGCCTGTTTCTTTTGATTTGGTGAGGCGTTAAAGTCTCTGTACTCTTGCTAGGGACTTTCCATCAAGGTTGTTCACCAAATTTTTGTGCATGGCTTTGAAATTTAAATTTTCCCATCATCTTCCCGCATGAAGGCTGAGTTGAAAAGGCGAATTTCACTTTTTTCCCTTTTCCCATGGCTCTTGCATCTCTGTTTTCTTCACCATTATCTTCCCCCTTGCTCGGGATGGAGCAGGGAAATGTTTTACTGTTGTCTTCAGTGGCCTCTCTTCTTCCCATGACTCTCAGCTCTTTAAGCTCCCCCGTGTAATTCCCATGGAGCCGATGCCAGATGTAACTGCCTGGCCTTGTTTGGAAAGGGCTGAGATCTGTTTTGTAGGTTGATTATTTAGCTTTAATAAATAGAGACACTTATTAGCTGGCCACAGTCTCTTCTCCCCTCTGTGGGTTACATTTCATTGCTCGTTAATGTGTAAATCATGGCTCTCCCTAATTACGCACGGATGCTGTTTCCTTCTGGCACAGAGCTGGGAAGCAAAGGGCTAGAACCCTGTTAGAGAGCTCCAGCATGATCTCTTCACACACATTTGGGGATACTACTGTGACAGAACAAATTTAGCTTCCATCTCTGTCTCTCTGTCTCTGTCTCTCTCTGTCTCTATGTCTTTGTCTCTGTCTGTCTGTCTCTGTCTCTGTCTCTGTCTCTCTCTCTCTCTCTTTCTCTGTGTGTGTATGTGTGTGTGCATACATGTGGGCATGCATGAACTCTGCTTGTTCAACTTGTCTGAATCTGAAATTAGTAACACAAATTCAGTATTTAACAGCCTTAGCCAGGCAAACTTAAAACTGTAAATTCAAATGAACAAGTCAAGTAGTACATACAACAATTTTGTCAATTTCTCATTAATTCATATGTCTTAATGGGATAATTCTCATATTACAAATCCTTATGTGTCTTAATATGAGTTTCTATTACTGCAAATGAAACACCATGACCAAAAAGCAAATTAGGGCGGAAGGGGTTTATTTGGCTTATATTTCCAGATCATAATCCATCATTGGAGGAAATCAGGAAAGGAAGTCAATCTGAGCAGGAACCTGGAGGCAGGAGCTGAAGCAGGGGCCATTGAGGGGTGCTACTTACTGGCTTGCTTCCCTTGGCTTGCTCAGCCTGCTTTCTTATAGCACCCAGAAGCACCAACCCAGGGACAGCACCAACTATGGGCTGGGCCCTCCCACATCAATCACTAATGGAGAAAATGCCTTACAACAGTTTCTCATGGAGGCATTTTCTCAACTGAGGCTCCTTCCTCTCTGACGACTGTAGCGTGTGCCAAGTTGACACAGAAAACCAGCTAGCACATTATGATCTGGTAAAAAAGGGAAGGAGGGACAGTGTAAAGAATATAGGAGTTGGAGGATGGAAAGAGTATTATAAAATTCTGTCTAGACTTGAGAAGACCATATCATGAAATTACCTGTCCAAAACTACATGGGCTCAAGTTGGTCAGCACTCCAGCCTGGATGTAGATGAGAAGTACATAGCCCCTAATTCTAGCTAAGAGCTACGGGAAGCTCTGCGTGACCCCTGATAGGTTGCCCATGCTCCAGTGGTTGGCCCCATGTCAATGTGCTTGTGGGAATTACTAATTGGTCTCAGTGGATTATTAATTTAAAAACAAAAAGAGAGCCTTCTGCTTTTGCAGAGGATCTAAGTCTGTTTCCCAGCTCACACATGGTGGCTCACATCCATCAGTATCTCCTACACAGACTAAAAAGGAAGAAATGAGCTGAGCACCAGCATCCACCCCTCTGTTTCCTGATGTAGAACTCAGTCCCTAGAGAAACCACCAAGTGGGAAATAATCACCTGGCTCTTCCCAGAAAGCGTCCTTCGCATTTCCGCTTTGTTCTGCATTGCTCGGCTGCTTCATTTTTGAAGAGGCAACCCATTCACAGAAGCTGCAAATGAAGGGAGCAACCCCAGGCTGCTGTCTAGCTTTCTAGATGGCTTTCTTGTGGCTATTCCCTGAGATGTTTTGAGCAGATGGCGAATGTGGGTGTATTCAGATGGAAGAGGAAAGCCCTACACACAGACCAACACACACCTCACTTCCTTTTCTCAGCCCACGGGGAGTACACCACACAATTTTATGCACTTTATTTTGCTCACTCATAACCTTCTCTCCTAAATTTGAAATTACCATTCAAGATCAAGCAATCGAAGTGAAATACTCAAAACTCAGTGTATTGCCCAACGCAACAGTTCATGTATTATTCTTATTCTTATTGTACTTTTTAAAGCCAATCAGTATAATCAGCTTAAAGAAAATAACACTGGGAAGTCTTTGGGGGTATATTGCTAATGACAGCTGGCATTTTACTTAAGTAGATTAGCCCTGAGGTCTTCAAAAATGAGTTGTTCAATATTTGTTCACTATGAGGTCACCCCAAACCACTTGGATGCCTACATTAGCTGTGAACTTCTGCCAAGCTGCCAGACATTCTGGTCAAAGGTGCCTTTGCTGTACACCACTAGATATTCCCAGATGTTATCAATAGCTACCTGTGGAATGGATGTCTCTGTACTAAATTCCTTGACAAAGCAGAAGGGGCTTGAAGGCAGAGTGGTACCAATCTTGTCATCCTAAAACGGGAGTGCCATGAGCTCAGCTGGCAGATCTCTGCGCCGGCTCACTCACTCTCGTGATCTAGGGGCTGGTGATTTCAAGTTCATGTCCTTCCTTCCAAATCTGGCTTCACTGCAGATGGATAAAGGAAGTGGTATCTTAGTGTGTTTATTCCCTTGCTTCCTTCTGTCTCGTCTTACGTTCAACTCTCAGGACTTACTGTCAGAGGACCATCTTGTGCTTTAATGGCTAACTTCAGAACTGAAGCATTCAGTTTCTGTTACAAGGTTGGAGGGTTTATGCACAGTAAGATAATGTTTGTCTCTGCTTCATGGCTACTCTGAGAAAGTAAAGCTATTCAGTTTGATAGATGAAGAAGCTAAAGTTTAGAGAGACACGCCATGCTTTGTCCTTGGCTAGAGTTACTCCCTAGCTACTTCCTCACAGCAACAGTTAATCAAAGACTAGTCTTGTTGTTTCAGATGTACATTCAGACTGTTTGTGATTGGATATGGTCTTGCTTCAGCACACCCACCTGTTGGCTTATAGTCATTCTATTAGATGCTTGCCAGACTGAACACCACCCCCCGACTTGCTCCCATTTCCTATAAAGCCTTGTCCTGTTGAGGGTTTGAGGCTGCTCTCCCTTCCCTTCCTTTCCTGCTGTGTCAGGATTTGGTTGGAAGAGAGCCCCAGACCAAGCTTGTAGTAAAGAGACCCTAAAGCTATTACATCTGACATGGCTCCTTGGTGGTCTTTTGGGGTCCATGGACGCTTCCTGGAACAACAGAACAGTTATGTGAGATTTTTAAAAAGCAATCCATGCTATTGCTGGCTTGGCAACGGCCAATGGTTTTGGTCTGTTCCCAACCCAGTACATAACATACATGGAGACCAAGGCTGCATGTTTCCCCTTACCAATGCTTCTCCCACTATTGCTGGCTCTGCCTCCCAGAGCTCTCTGAAATCGCTGTCTAGGTCCAGCAGATAGCTGTTGCCTAACTGCTCAGCACTCCCAAATTTCTGCTGCTAGCTAGGGGCAGACTCTCACCAACCCAAACTCTGCTGGGGTTATCTTTCCCCTAGAGCTTAGTTGAGTCACTGTGAAATGGAAAACATCAGATAATCTTAGTTTAGAATCAACAGATAACACAACCACTGGGCATGGAATCTATTGTCCTAAACTTGTTAACTACTCTATGTTAGAAATCTTCTGGTGGCAGATTCTTGTGGATTCTGCCAACCTGATCTAACATCTCCCGGTCTACATGCTGCCTCCTATTGCTCCTGCCTCGCCATCCAAAAAAAGGGGTGTTTCTCCTGTGTTCCCTCTTCCTCTCTCAGACCAGAAGGCTCACTTCCTTCTCACCCAGTGACTGGTTTTTTGTTGTCTTTATTATCTAGTCAATTAATTAGGGTAAAACTCTGCTACACAGAACAATGGTCTTGATGACAGCATCCTTGAAAAGCTGGAAACCCGCCTCCATCCTAGGTCAGGAGACTTATGCTGGCAGGTGCTTTGCCTTAGACATCCTCCCAAAGAACCAAAGGCAGACCAGACGAAAGGCCTAGGGAGCAGGAGGAGAAATCAGAGTTCAGAGCAGGAATGAGCTGTCTTGCCACATAGGCAAAACTTGGGTAAACTGGACCAAGAAGGAAGCCTGGCTTCCTGCAGACTTTGATTTTAGTGGGCCATCTATGGCTATAGCACCCTGAATCTCATCTGAAGTAGCAGTATATGTGAAAAATGCCCAGGATGACTTGAGCGGTAGGCACATGATCCGAACAAAAGCTGTTTTCTTGAGCCAGTCAAATAAGAAGGACTTAACTGTAATCCATTGCCTGTTGCTTTGTAGCTTTGCAGTCAGATAAAAGCTACCCCAGCTCTGTGAACAATATATTCTTTATAAGTTACCTAGTATGAGGCACAGTGCCTAAATCAGGGATGATAAAAGGGGTCATTTATGTCACATCCCTCTTTTTTTCTGATAGTCTCTTATAAATCTCTTCTTCCAGCTTTCTCTTCCATCACTCCTGTCCAAACACCTCAAAGGAACATACATAGCATGCTGTAAGAGTATGGCCACCACTTACCTGTCTCAATGTCCTTCCTTGGTTCCCTGTGTCCTAACATCTGGAGACAAAGTCTGTGGAACTATCTTGACCCCTAAACCCTTTGTCTATATGTTTGGGACTCACCAGCTCCAACCACCAGGCTTAACACAAGGCAGGAAGCAAGGGAGAACTGCAGGAAATAGGCCAACATATTGAAGGTAAGATGCAAGAAGAGTGGAAGGACCATGGGCTTGAAGGCTCTTCGATGTTCATATTCCATTCTTCTCTCTTGGCTGCATCCCTGTGCCCACCAATGCTGAGTGTCACAGAATTCAGATTTAAACAAGGACAGCAACAGAAAGTCAATGAAAGATGCTGGGCTGATATGGGTAGATAATGAGTGTCACCATTGGGGGAGCCATTCAGGAATCATGAATATCCAAAAACTCCTATTTCTCATGTGTGCTTAGCACATCATACATAGACACAGTTCATGGGGGCTTTCTATCCACGAAAACTTTGTTCATGCCTGTATGTGTGCATTCTCTCTTTCTCTCTCTCCTTAGATTATCTGTCTCAAATATCACGATTTTTTCTATTTAACAAATGGCATACACTTCCTCCATCCAATATTTTTCTCCTCTTCCACATCATAGTATTTTTTGAACCACACAGCAAACACACAGGATGGGATATTTCTTAGTCCTTAGATGTAAGAGCCAAAAGAGCTGGGTAATTTTGGACCCAGGGAAATATCCTTAAATTATTTACTTACCATAACCATCCACAGCTGAAGGAAGGTGTACTTCTTATCTTGGTTCACCTGACTCTTGCAGGGACAGAAACCATTGCTGAATAAAGAAACTCTTGCATTCACATAGTACTGAGTGGTAGATGGGTAGCTGCTGAACCCCTCTGTGTATGTAAGAGTTATTGGAAGATAATGGAAAGACCTCAGTGGAAGGTTGTGCCTTCTTAAAGGCCCCCATGGTGGCTTTCTCAGGCTTCCAGACATTAATGGCTACTCCCTCCTCTCTTCTGCCTTCTTGCTTAGAATAACTTTTTTATTTACTATCAGATTTCTATTCTCTCTCTCTCTCTCTCTCTCTCTCTCTCTCTCTCTCTCTCTCTCTCCCTCTCCCTCTCCCTCTCCCTCTCCTTCTCCTTCTCCCTCTCCCTGTCCTTCTCCCCCCTCTGTGTGTGTGTGTGTGTGTGTGTGTGTGTGTGTGTGTGTGTGAGAGTGTGTGTGTTTGACCCCCTGGAGTCTCAGATGATTTTAAGCCACAGGTGTAGGTGCTAGCAGTCAAACTTGAGTCCTCTAAAAGACCCAACCACTGTGCTATCTCTCCAGCCCTGAGTGATCTTTTCTTGCATCAATTCCAGAAAAATAACAATTTAAAAGAACCGAAGTAAATTCAGACACAGCTCCTCCCTTCCCTACACCTTCCCACAATAAGTTTCTGGAACAGTGCAAACAAACACCACAGCCCTGCTTTGTTGATTTTATTTCCATTTTTTATTGAAAGCTTCATCAAAGAAAACAGAAATTGAAACCTAATATCCACTGATCTACAGAGAGCCCAGGAAACAGGGGAAATGGTATCTAACTTGACCATGATACACATGAAAGAACTTAGAAATAAAACCAGAAACGCCATAGGATTACAGAACTCTCCATGACAGTCAGAGACAGCAATACAAAGATGCCCTTAAATAAAATCTCAAAAGGGTGTTTCAGGAGGTCCATGAAGTCAAAGACGATGTAAACCAAGACTGTGAAAGAGGAAGCCCTGCCACAGTTTTCCTAGAAACTGAAGTACGTTCGCCCAGAGCTTAAAAATGAAAGATTCCAGTGATTTTTCTTAAGTTAATGGGGCAACTGTTTCCAGACTGGAGAGCAATATAATTTCAGATACCCAATGTGTCCTTGAAACAGTTTTACTATTCCTAACAGGGATGGAATAGCTCACTTCTTTGGACATGTGAGGACAGAACATAATGCATTTGGGGAGGAGGAGAGAGCATCTTTGACAATGTTGGACCAGAGGTTTCAAAGTCCAAGGTGTAACACTAATGTTACACTTTTTACTTAGGTACATAATGGCCATAAAATTATGCCTCACCATACCAGTAACTTTCAGTCTTAACACAGTAACACAGATTCAAATAGAAACAACAACAAAAATAAAAATGATACCTTTTGTAGTCAAAAGATTTAAAAAGGGGATTAATACTGTGTATTTAGCCAAAATGATCTTATATTCTCCTGATAGAGAAGGTGTGGATCTTTTTTCCCTGGTTTGAGTTTCAGTCAAGAGAATGGAGCCAAAGTAGACTTCTTCTAAGGGGAACCAAGTTTGTTCTTAGAACTTTTCCATTTGTGTTTTGCAAGAGTGCAGCCAACTCTTGATTATGTGTGGTGGATAGGAAAAGCACATGTATGGACTGTTGAAATTCATAGTGTATGATGTGTGGACATTAATTTCACTAATAATTAAAGCGCCCTTGATACATCAGTACTTGGGAAGCAAAACAGACTGGTGTGCATTGTTCTTTTCAGGGGCTTCTTCTGTCCACCCTTGCCGTGAGATGCTAAGGTTGAAAGGGCCAGTCATCCAGAAGAAAAGACAAAACACCCTGACAAACTAGTTAGCTAGCCCTTTGAATATTGACAGTGATTGATTTTCTTTGAAATGGGGCAGTGTTAAGAAAATCTCCCAGGTGACTCTGGGCTTGCATCACCCCACCCTGACTCCTCAAGCTCCATCTTGCCTCTCTCTGTGTTCAGCTTTGAACTGAATCCCACAGAACAATATTTTCCTGCCCAGAACCTCATGGCTGTTAGTCCTAGAAGACACCCAGCCCTTTCTTTGACAGCAACTATGTTTGCATGTTACAAGTTGGGGTATGGGCTCAAAGACAATAGAAATCAGAAATCTGTGCTGAACCCAGTTTCTTAAATCATGGAGCCACTTGGAGCTTCAGCCTTATTCTTTCCTAAACTCCAGGTCATCACAAAGGATGGCCAGGACAGACTACTTCTGTATGAGTAAGAAATGTTAATCTCAAGTTAGGTTCAACCACCTTACAACACTGCAACTGTAAAATGAGTCAATTCACGGATGAAAGAAATCCCACAAGAAGGAAATGGAATCAAGAAGCCTGCCAATCCAACTATATCTGGGGTTCAATGGAATCTATCATGGCCAGTGGGCTCAAAATAAATGTTTAGCATACTAGTCCCAATGGCAAAAAAAGAAAAAAAAAAGGAAAAAAAAAACAGAAAGAAAAAAAAGAAAAGGAACGAAAAAAAGAAAGAAAAAAGAAATCTTATTCTTTGCTCCACACTGTGGTCAAGATAAAATAGATCAAGGTTCTGTGACATTATTCTATAATATTCTGATGTGTGTGAGTAGTCACCATGCTGACAGCCTTTTCAAGTGACTTTCAGTTCTGCTGTCTCACTAGTTGGAAATCATGAGTTTTCCACTGAAGCCCACAGAGGACTTACTCTTCAGTCTTCAGCTCTCCCGAACTTCTGCACACACGCGGATGAGATTGGATTGTCAAAAGTAGTTTTAGCCTACTAACATCATAGTCTATGCAGATGTCCCATCCAAACACCTCCTTCATGAAGAAGAGTGCCAGGACCCTGTTGAGACCAAATCCCACTCTTCAGTGAAGGGGACTTTTTAAGTCAATAAAAAAGATGTATAGGCTTTCTCATAGATACTCTAACCATTAAACAAAGCATTAAAAAACTAAGTAATTATTTTTAATCTTCAGCACCTGCTGATGTTACCATTAGCTCACACAGGTTCTCTCCTGGGGTCCTTAGGTGAAAACAGTTACCAGTCACCACACACTCTGCCTCTCCTGATATTTTGTCATTATTCAAAGAAATCCAATGTTCTGACAGAATAGGTAGCATTTAGATGACTCGGAATTTACCTTCTTTGGATTGTGGCTCTAGTTGGTATCCTAAACCTAGTATGTGGTAATGAAAGGGAATAAAATAAAAATATTTTGACATTCTCCAGAATTAGAATTTTACTTTCATTTTAAAAACGACTGTAACACTCAGTCATGCGGACTGCCATGACTCGGTTGAGATTCTGGTATCTGCACTACACACATTGCATATGTGGGTTTGGGGGAGGTGCCTTGTTTTCTATTACAACCTAGTAATTGATGTCTTTTCCTTCCCTCCCACACTGGACTATTGAAAAACAATTCTTTGGTAAAAATGACAGAAAAAGAGGGAGCCAATTTGAATGTGCACATTTTTTTTCTTCCAAAAAGATTTTATGGAATGACATTATCAAGACAGCCCAAACATAAAACACACAGGGACATAGAAAATGACGTAATGATTTCCGTTGGCCTGAGGTGGCTTAAAAGAAAAGAGATCACAAAAATTTCAGAGTTGAAAGAAATGTTTCAGAATGACTAGGTAGGATGGGGGTTTTGAGCATGGAGTTCCCTAGGCGCCTTCAATCGCCACATGGTAGCTACCCTGAAGCCTCATTATTGGTTATGCAAATGAGACTCTCTTTGTATCACGTGAATACAGGTATATTGTACTTTTACAGAAAGGACAAGAAAGTATGTTGGTTTCATATTCAAATGAATGATGCCCAGGATAATCCTTACTTACACAGAGAACAGAGAGAAGATGAAGAAAGAGAAAGTAGAGTCTCAAGTGAGTTTTCTGAGAGCCCCTAGAACTTGAGGGTTTGCTTTCCACAAACAAATTCAAGTCTACCCTTCCAACACATAGGGAGCTGACCGGTGCAACAGAAGGATGTAGACATCTCAGGTTCCCTCCAAAGAACAGAAAGAAATTACAATAAAGGTGAACCACAGAGTGTCTCTGCAGTGTGTTGCTGTCTCCTTGGATATGGTTCTGTAATTAGTTTGATGGCCAACATGTGAAGTGACTTTCTGGGTTTGAGCTCTCAGTTCACAGGGTGGCAAAGAAGAGAACCAACATTTAGTGAGACAGCAGAATATGGACCTTCGGACCGGTTAAGACTCATTAGTTGTGGGGACCTAATGGGACTATGATTTGCCTTACAAGTTGTTTTGTTTCTGAAAGCCTACTCTCTTTTCGTCTCCAGTGCTTGTATTTGTGTTCTCCCTATACACTCAGACAGACTAACCCTGCAGAAAAGAGCTTTGCCTACTTGATTCAAATCAAAAGCAGTTCTTGAGAATGGTCCCATGATGGAGTTCCATGCCACCCTGGCGGAGTTCCACACCACCACCTCTAACTTCCAGCAAAACAAGATCTGTTGATCCCAGATATGATTAGTGGGAATGGTTAGGACTTTCTCACTAAGCCAATTTTGATCATTTTAAGCCAAGTTTTGCATTATTCTAAGTGCAAATATCTCCTTTGGTTTTGGTGCTGGATCAACCCCTAATTCTTGTGGTTCTTGTTGATAAAAAGCAAACAATTTATTGATTGTCAACTATCGTGTTAAGAGCTTGCCCCCACTGCACTCAAAGAAGTCTTAGATCTTAATGGTCCCACTTATCTTGGAGACTTAAACCAAAATTTAAAGAGGGCTGTGTTGTCTCTCCTGTCAGTATCAAGATATGAGAATACAAGGGGCGGAGGAGGTAAAAGAAAAACATTCCCTCCCCAAACACAGAATCAAAGCGCCTGTG
>JADRCD010210418.1:0-26462 GCA_019843815.1 Montemys delectorum
TACCACCACCACCACCCCGTTCCGCGCTCCACCTTTCCCCAGCTCCTCCCTCTTAGGCTGTGAGCACCCTCCCTTCTAGCCCGAGTGCCCTTCCTCCCTAGCCTCTTCTCCTTCCTCTCCCCTCTGCCCTTCCTCGGTCCTAAGCTCCCACTTTCCATCTCCACACTCCGGGCATCTTGCCCTCAGACCGTCACCTGCACCGGAGCCCATTAGTGCAGCCTCCCGCGGCGGGTCTCTGGAAGACCCTCCGCCTTAGCCTGTGCCCCGGAGCAGTGTTCCCGCTTTCCCGGGTCCCTCCCCCCCACCCCATCACCCGCAACACTGCCCCGCACCCTCTCCCTCCGCGCCTTTCCTTCCCCTCCCCGCGAAGTTTCAGGGCTGTCAGTCCCGGAGTCTTTCGGGCAGCCCGCACCCAAGCTGCAGGCAGCCGGCGCCATTGTGCAAACGGCCGCCGGGACCGGAGGCCCGAGCGCCTGGGTCCCCGAAGCGGGCCGCGGCACGTAGCCGCAGGAGCCCGCCAGGTAAGGACACCCGAGGCTCCCGGGCAGGCGTCTCCGCCCGCCACCCAAACGGAGCTTTACGAGCCCTGCCGGCCCACGGCAGGTGACAACCCCGAGGGAAGGGGCGCGCAGACGCGAGCGTGGGGGAGGGGTGGGGGTCAGAAGAGGGAGGGAAGGTAGTCGGGAGGGAGGGTCCCGGCGCAGAGGGAGACTAGGAAAGCGGAGGGGAGGGCAAGGACTGGGAGAGGCCCGGTGGGAGCAGGTGGGAAGAGGGCGGGAGGGGCCTGCGGGGAGGATCCCGAGGAGCCGGAGTAGGGTTCCTCGGGATAGTGGAAGGGTCCAGCGCGAAGGGGCAGGGAACGAGCTCAGGGATGGGGCTGGACCGGAGCGAAGGACGCTGACAGGTGAGCCTAGAGCAGGGCAGGGGGGCCGGGACCCGGAGTGACTCTGGAGCTCTAACAGGGGCGAGGATTGGGGGGAGTCCAGTCCGAAGGAAAACTCCAGAGAGGGCGTGAAGTCGGTGGGGAGCAGAAAGGGGCAGGGGTGGGGGACTGCTGGGAGGGAGGTGTATTGGGAAGGAAGGGGGATGGGGAGGGGCAGAGCAAGGGAGTAGGTCCAGAGACTGCGGGGTGAGCTCGGATTCCCCGAGGTGGGGGGCGTGAGACCTGGAAGCGAGGGAGCGGACTCGGAGGGGGAGGGGAAGAACAAGGCTGGGGACCGGGAGGGGAAGAGACGCGGAGCCCGAGCTTGCAGGGTAGGCAGAGGGGGGAAGGGAGGCGGGGGCCGCTGAGGGGGGGAAGGAGAGCAGCGGGAGGGAGGGAAGCAGAGGGGAGGATGGTGTGGGGGAGGGGGAGGGAACTGAGGAGAGGAAAGAAGGAAAAGAAACCCGAGTGGGGGAGGAGAGGGGAGGGGCAGGCGGATGGGGGAGAGCAGCTGAGAAGGGGAGGGCGGGAGTTGGGGGGGAGGAAGGAAAAGAGGAGGGGGAAGGAAGGGAGGGAGTGTGCAGCCCAGGGAGGGGGTGGCGTGCGGAGAACTAGGCGGGCGGGCACAGGAGGAAGGGGGAGGGGAGCGCTGCCCAAGACTGTTGGGGGAGGAGGGTCGGGAGAGGCCATAGCTGCGGAGGGCCGACTCGAAGGGGGCCCCTGGGGGTTGACCCGACGGGTGCGCGCAAAGGAGCCAAAGGGGCGGGGCAGAAGGAGGAGCCCCGAAAGGCTGCCAGATTTGGTGGGGAGAGAGGGCGGAAGGCAGCCAGAGGGGAGGGGCAGAGGGAAGGCTGCCAGGGAGGGGGGAGGGGAGTCTGCTAAAGGAGGGGCAGAGAACCGGTTGAAAGAGGAGCTGGAAAAGTGCAAAAATCGGGGAGTGTCCTGGCCTGGTGTGGGGGGTTGTCCTCGCCAGGTTAGTCCAATGGGGGTGGCGAATCTTTGAGGTAGGGGTTTAGGGAGAGGAAGTCAGAGTCACTTAGCCCTTGTTCACCTCCCCCCACCCCCATATCCCCAAAGTGTTACTGGTCCTCCAGGGCTGGCTCTTATTTCACTAGCTACTGCTCTGGGGGTTGAAGGGTCCACATGTAGTTTCCCCGCTCCCCATCTTGATCCAGAGAATTAAGTGGTCCCTGTACTTCCCCTGGCAAAGACACAGTGGGTGGTGAGTGACTACTAATGGCTTGGGGATGGTTTTAAAGACTTGACAGGTGGGGACAGGGGCTGATATCTATAGCCAAGCAGACTGCAGAAGGTTCCAAGTGCTTGGGTGCCCATCTTCAGACGCCTCTGTTCCAAATCCAGTTTCTGGAGTTCCCTCACCTGTGCCTTAGGACATCACTTTGGTGTTCTTGGGGATAGCGGAGACCTAGGTGGAGGCTCACAGGAAGTATCTGAACAGGGCTGTCTTTTTAGGGTCTGTGGCCTGATCACCTAGGAGAGCCACTCCTGGTGGCCATGAGAGAGACCCTGGAGGCCCTGAACTCCTTGGGTGAGTAGGGACAAAGGAACCAGGAGGGTGGGAGTTCCTAGGCATCCAGAGTGTAGCAGTGTCTCCTCCTGAGCCCCAAACCATGGCAGCCTGGAGAGGCACATATCATTTTAGGTCACCATTATGTATCTCAGTGACCAGACCAGGGTGATAATACTAGATTGTGTGTGTGCATGGGATTCACAGAGAACTGGAAGCTAAAAACAGACAACTCATTGCACTTACATATTTATTTATTGTGTTTATTATGTGTACCTCATGTGTGGAGGTGAGAGGACAATTTTCTAAGTTATCTCCTACCATGTGGGTTTTGAACCAAATGCAGATCAGAGGCAAGTACCTTTACCCATTACCCACTGAGCCATCTCTCCTGCCCAGCACTGGAATTCTTTTTTTTTTTTTTTTTTTTTTCTATTTCAAACTAGTTAATTTCTTTTCTTTCTTTTTTCTCCCCTCAATTAAAAGGGCCGAGCTTAATACCTGGCCAGACTTCTGGGGAGCTTGGGCAGTCCTTTATCCATGCAGACAAGAGATACCTTTCTTCCCAAACCAGCTGGGAAAAGGCCCCATCTCTGATGCCAGTTCAATACTAGAAGCTTCATTTGAACTCATCCCTCTGCCTATAACAGGATTCTCAGTGGGACAGCCAGAGATGGCTCCCCAAAGTGAGCCCAGGGATGGGTTCAACAATGCCCAAGAGAAGATGTCATCTTCTAGAGAAGAGAACACACTGCACCCATGCTCAGGTAAGTGGGTAGCATGGAGGGTGGCTCTGGAGAGAATATTCCTTTTTCCACAAGCCGTCTCTTAACCCCCTTTTCTGCTAGAAGTTATCGTGGACATTTGGAATACCTTAGGTACCAAATAGACCTAGGTCCCTCCCTTCGAGGAACTTAATCTTAGAATGGGCAGCCATCAGCCAACAAGACATGTAAGCATGGTAAAAATTGTAAGCCACCTTAGAAGACAGAAAGTGCTATAGGGGAGACAACGCACAGTGAGAGGGACCAAGTGGCCGAAGGTGGGCTGAGGCAGGACTGCCCAAGGCAAGATCTAGCCTGGCTCCTTCCCATTCTCTTCCTCACATGTTTTGCCTTGGAACTTATAAAACACATAGTCCAGGAATTCCTCACAGTTGTGGCTCCTGTCCACCCTTAGCATCTGCTTCGGCTACTGGGAATTTGCCTTTGCAGGTATGATGTAGGACAGGGATCTCTGGGGATGTTCAGGCTTGCTTCCTAGAACCAATGGGGTTTGCCTTCCATCTGTGATGTTTTTGGAGTCCTTGGGGCATCCTCTTCTCTTTTAGGGCATGAGACCCATGGCCAGAAAGAAGGCATCCACACAGAAGAAGCCGAAGCTCCTCGTGTGGGCAGCCAGGCCTGCACCCCACAGAAGGCGGAGCCTGCAGGCTCTGTCCCAGGTGAGTCTCCCTGATGCTCTAGCTGGGACCAGGCAAAGGGAACAGGGACCAACCAAATTCCTCTCTGAGGAGCCAGCTGTGCTTCAGGCCCTCTCCCTTTTCCTCGGTTGTACTTCAGCGCTCCAAAGGAGTTTCACGGCTTTGGACAGTGGGATGGGAGAGGAAGGTACCAGAGAAGTGTGTCTCACCTCTGGAAGTCCCAGCTTCCCACATCATCCCTTCTCCCCCATTCATACACACTGTTGTTCTCTTGGATTATAATCGCCACAAAGATACAGGGTGTTCATCAGTGTGTGTTCACTGCTGCTACCGTGCATGCTCTTTTTCCCCCAGATCTCTGCTGATCTTCATGATACCAAGGGCCCCCAGTCTGTAGCACACACGCACACATGTGTGTGCAAACACGCACACAAAGAGACACACACACACTTCTTCCGTTCGTCACCACTTGCTTGAATGGCATTGCTGGCTCAGCAGAGGTTTGTTTAGTGCATATTGCACAAAGGTGTTGAGTATGGCGGGGGAAAGACAGGGCATCCAGCTGCACAGACCCTTGTTCTGCACTGACTTGCTGAATGTCCTTGGGGCGGGATGCTGTGTTCCCTCCAGGGGTCCTTAGTTCACCTGTCTTCAGGGTGACAGTAACATCATGGCTGGTGTGATGCTTTGTGATGCTACATGCGCACTGCCTAATCCCTAGTTGGCCTCAAAGAAATGGCCATAGAGCTGACTTTAGAATTCAAGATGTTCTGCCATCCAGAAGCTAAACCAGAGCTGGGCTGCTGTTACTACGAGCCAGGACAAATAATTAAACCGAAAATGCATAGCCACAGGTTCACGGAAGCTAATATTAACGGTAATCACTATAGGAGTTTATGGTAAAGGATCTTTATGTGCTAGACATGTCAGAATGCTGCTTGGTGTACTGCACTGTGAGAGGAACGTGGATTTCAGCTGTTGTAAGTGGGATGGGGGAGGGGAAGACATTCTTGGCTGAGAAAGGACTTCCAGGCAGGAAGCGGGAAAGGTGATCGGTGTGGCAGGTTGGAGAGCAGGAGAGCAGCACAGCACAGCGAAGGACAGAGCTTCACACCTGGGTAGAGGGGGGGGGGGGGGCATTGTGAAACCAGAAGCTACTGCTGAGGAATGGCCTGCAGCAGAGGGAAGTGACATCAGAGGCCGAGCAGACAGTAATAGGGAACCAGCGAGTTAGAAACTGGGAGGGAATGTAATCTGTGGAATATGACCAAGGCTCAGGCTGTATAACAGGCTTTCAGGGCCAGGCGGCACTCAGATCGTGTGGCTCAAATGTTCTCAGACAAGATTCACCAGGGGGGGTGGGGAGGAGGGCTCTAGAGGAAGAGAACAGATTCCTCTGCATGCATGGATGCATTTTGCGAGGATTCCCTAGGAACTTGAATCTGCCCTTGGGCCGAGGCTCCCCTTGAGGCCTCACCCTACTCTCCCAGTGGCTGAGCACTCACCAGTCTCCCTGCCCCCAGCCTGTAAACTCCAGTCTTGTCTGCTCTCCCTTAACTCTTCCTTTGATCCTGTCAACTCTAGCTTCTTTCTTTTGGGGATGGTGGGGTGGGAGTGTCTCTGTGTAGCCCTGGCTGTCCTGGTCCTGGTTCTGTAGACAAGGCTGGCCTCGAACTCAGATCCACCTGCCTCTGCCTCCCACTAAGTGCAGCTTCTTTGTCCATGCGACTTCCCCGTCCTGTAGAGCTGAGCTGGAGGAAGGGAGCTGAATATGAATCGTGGTTCCAAAGGGGATGGAGCAGTAGAGGGAGCATTTGAGAAGGCAGGATGGAGCTCAGGGGTGTGCTGGTGCTCTAAGGGAAGCAAAGGGAGAGGCACCAGGGTTTCAAGGCCGTCGTGCCTCCTTTAGCCAAAGTTGGCTGGGAATAGAGGTCTGCGAAGGCCAGGCGTTTGTTGACACTATAGCCAGTTTGAAGGACACCCAAGAAGGGCCAGGGTGATAGCAGGCATCTTCCACAAGGATGGAAGCCCAGAAGTAGGCAGCAGGCCTGTTCTGGAGGGAGCGGTGGGGGGAGGGAAAGAGGGTGTCCACTAAGGAGTCAAGGGAGGATTCCCGGATGGAGGAGCTGGCCAGCCTGGGAGAAAAGCCCCAGGAGGGGCCATGCTTGCCTGCAGCTTTGGCTGCAGAGGGAACAGAAAGAGGATGAAAAGACTTTGGGGTTTACTGATTCCCAGGAAACTTTGAGTGGGGAAGTGAGGAGCCTACTGGCAAACGGATGTGCCCGTAGCTTTCGCACAACTCCTTTTTTTCTTTTTCTTTTTGACTGCTCAGGGGAGGAATGGATGATTCGGAAGGTGAAGGTAGAGGATGAGGACCAGGAGGCAGAGGAGGAGGTGGAATGGCCCCAGCATCTCTCCTTCCTTCCCAGTCCTTTTCCCACTCCTGACTTGGGTCAGTTGGCTGTTGCCTACAAACTGGAGCCAGGGACTCCGGGGGCACTAGGTGGAATCGCACTGTCGGGGTGGGCCCCGATCCCTGAGAAGCCCTATGGCTGCGAGGAATGCGAGCGGCGTTTCCGGGATCAGCTAACTCTGCGGCTGCACCAGAGGTTGCACCGGGGTGAGGGTCCTTGTGCCTGCCCGGACTGTGGCCGTAGCTTCACGCAGCGTGCTCATATGCTCCTGCACCAACGCAGCCACCGCGGAGAGCGTCCCTTCCCGTGCTCAGAGTGCGATAAGCGCTTCAGCAAGAAGGCCCATCTGACCCGCCACCTGCGCACGCACACTGGCGAGCGTCCCTACCCGTGCGCTGAATGCGGCAAACGCTTCAGCCAGAAGATTCACCTAGGCTCGCACCAGAAGACCCACACGGGAGAGCGGCCCTTCCCCTGCACCGAGTGCGAGAAGCGTTTCCGCAAGAAGACGCACCTGATCCGCCACCAGCGTATCCACACCGGCGAGAGGCCTTACCAGTGCACCCAGTGCACTCGCAGCTTCACACACAAGCAGCACCTGGTGCGGCACCAGAGGGTGCACGATGCTGCTAGCCGCACCCGGTCCTCTCCCGACATTCCTGCCACTCCCCACTCCCCCACCGCGTCTCTTACCGCGTCCCCTCCTGGGCTCAAGCCTTTCGCTTGTTCCCACTGCGGGCAGAGCTTTGGCTGGAAAAAGAACCTCGCAACGCACCAGAGTCTGCATCTCACCGAGGGCCGCCCTTTTGGGTGCGATGAGTGTGCACTCGGCACCAGCGTGGACCCCGCCGCCGCCGAGCCCTCGGCCTGCACTCCCCATGCGCCTGACTGTGGCCCGGGTTCGGGGCCCGCGGCACCCCAGCGTACCCCCTCCAGCGAGCGCTCCTTCTTCTGCCCTGACTGCGGCCGCGGCTTCGCCCACGGGCAGCACCTGGCCCGCCACCGGCGCGTGCACACGGGCGAAAGGCCATTTGCCTGCGCTCAGTGTGGCCGCCGCTTCGGCTCACGACCCAATCTAGTCGCCCACTCCCGGGCCCACAGCGGCGCCAGACCTTTTGCCTGTGCGCAGTGTGGCCGCCGCTTCAGTCGCAAATCCCACCTGGGCCGCCACCAGGCAGTGCACACTGGCAGCCGCCCCCACGCTTGTGCCGTCTGCGCCCGCTGCTTCAGCTCCAAAACCAACCTGGTCCGCCATCAGGCGATCCATACAGGTTCCCGCCCCTTTTCCTGCCCTCAGTGCGCCAAGAGCTTCAGCCGCAAGACCCATCTCGTGCGGCACCAACGCATCCATGGGGAAGTGGCCCTCCCAGCCCCAGCCTCAAACCACACTGCTCCAGCCTGGTCCAATCCCTCCGAGGTGGTACCGCCACCAATCTTCTTTTAAGCTGAGTTCTGACCCTCATCCTGCCTTTCCAACAGATGTGGGAGACTCATGCCTGGAGACCTCGTGGGTTTTCAACATTCACGCCTAGGTTGCTGCCAAAGCACCAGGACACTTGAGTCATTGTCCTTTCTTTAATGATAGTTGAGAAGTCCGGGAAACATAGTTTTTCTTGACACTTAGGATAACACACAGAAATTATCCCTGCAGATATCAACCAGACATTTCTGGGGATCAAACAGGGCAAGAGGAGACTGACTGAGCAAGAGACCCTTAAATAGAGGGAAAGAATAGTTATTTATGTACTTGAAGTTCATTAAAAGTTCCGATCTGAGGTTCTGGGGCTGTTACTTGAACCAGGGGAGGAAAGCCTGACTCTCTACTCACTGCCACTTCCATCCACAGGGAAAAGACCTTTCCTGTCAGGCCAGGGAAGTAAACTTAGCTAGCTGGTTCTTTCCAAAGTGTCATATGCACACAAGCCAAACAATTACCATGGTCTCATGCGTGCGTGTGAGCGAGCGTGCGTGTGTGTGTGTGTGTGTGTGTGTGTGTGTGGCACAGAAATTTGGCTTGGAGGGAGTAGGTGAGGACCAGAGGGGACAGGCTGCTTTTAGGCGCTCCCGGGGGACCAGCATTGCTACGCTAGGGGCTGCGGCTCCATACTGCCTGTTTGTAGCCCTTCCAGAGGCTTCCCAGAAGCATCCTTACCTCCACCTGCCTAGGAGGCACTGAAGGAGGCAGCGCTTGAACAGGCCATAAAGGTTGTTTCTATATCACGTTTTTCTGCCAGTTGTCTCCTTGTGAGGAGTGCTTGAGCCTGAAGGCACTGCAACTGTACGCCCAGCTGCGGCTGACAGCCTAACAGTGAGGGGAGCAGTGGAGGGATGGGGTGTGAGGTTAGAGAGAACTATTTTGGATTCGACCTCATCGGGGACTTGGAGGGAATCCTTTACTCTCCCGGAACTTCAGTTTCTCATTAAAACAAGAACTGGTGTTGATGAAAGCTAAAACTCCTTTCTATCCTATTACTAGATTACTAACAACAAAGATACCCAAGGCAACCGTCTCCTGGGTGCTAAGCACTGGGAAGGGTCAGGAGCCATCACAGCTTAAGTGGGTTTCCTAGTTTGTGTTACTGTTGCTGGGGTAAAATACTGACCTTGAGCAGGAGAGGGATATTTGTTTTATACTTTCAAGCCACAGTCTGTCATTTGCAGAAAGAAGTCAGGACAGGAACTGAAGCAGAGACCAGGGAGGGAGAAATACTACCTATTGGCTTATTCTCATGAGTTGATCAGTTTGCTTCCTTAAGAAACAGGGACCACCTGCCCAGGGGTGGCACTGCCCACAGAGGAGGCCCCTCCCACATCAACCACTAATCAAGAAAATGCCCACACAGGCCAGTCTGATGGATTGTGTCAACTGAGGTTCCTTCTTCCCAGGTGACCTAGCCAGCATAAAGGACTCCTTGAGGACAGAGTAGGAGCCCTAAAGTCCAAGAATAGTCAAGGGAGGCTGACAGGCTGCCACTTCTAAAGCCATGCCTGAAGAAAGGGCATGGGACGCATGGGTGGGAGGCTGAATGGAAGTAGAAGACCCCGGTTGGGTCCAGTCCAAGATCCAGAGAGCTGCAGTCCTCAGCCCAGGAGAGAAGAAGCTGGAACTGGCTTGAGAACCAGAAAGGCTGTGGACACTCCAGTGTACAGTAGTTCCAGCTGCATCTAAGAGAGTGGGGTCAGCAGGGTTTAAGCAGGGTGGAAACATGGCCGTGTTTATATTCCAACACTTTAGAAAGACTGGCTAGAGGCTTGTGCATCAGTCACCCATTAGTCATGTGGTGAGGACCTTGGACTGTGGGCATGTCAGAGGAGATGGAGAAGTGCTGAATTCAAAAAAACACTAGTCAGATGGTACAGGATTTGCTAAGAAGCATGGTGGGACCACTGGGGTCTGACTTCTGCTAAGCTGACTAGCTGACAACGGCCTTCCCTTGAGAAGGATTCACAGGGCGGGGGAGCATATTTATGCTGGGAGAGCAGTCTTTTGTACCTGCTGAGGTTGACTTGTAGAAAGTAGCCCATATTGGTACAGAGCTCAGGATAAGAGAAGCTGGATAGTTTCAGAAGTCTGAAAACTATCTGCATTCTGTAAACTATTAGGTATTAGGTGCCCACCCTCCAAAGAAGTGAGCATGGAGTGAGAAAAGGGAGGCCTTGGACCAAGCGTTGGTTTGGAGCACAAGCAATGAGGGAAGGACCCTGAGAGAAAGCTGCAAAGACTAGAGATACCAGAGAATAGAGAGGAAGACCCTGAGGGGAGGTGACAGGGATGCCCGAGTAACAGTTTCAGGTAGGAGGAAGCAGCTGAAGACTGGGGGAGGAGAGTACATGAGCCCAGGGTCTTGTGCCAAGGCGGTGGTATGCAGCATCTCAGTGGTTGGGTGAGTTCCAGTTGCAAAGGTGAATCACAAAAGCAAAGTTCCGGAGAAAAATGAGCAAGCGTGAGATCTGGACACGGGTGAGGGACGGTAGGAAGCCACTTTCGCTGTAAGACCAAGGGTATGTGTAAAGTGTGTTTCCTGGCTAGGAATGAGTAGGTGACTGTTGACTACTATGGACGGGAGGCTGGGCTATTGGAATTCCCACCACCCTGCTGCTCCAAAACGTAGCTCAGCTTCTTTCTGAAACTGCCCATCTGGACTCTGGGGCACTGAGCTTTAAGGACCTGCTGAAAGGACTGTTTGGCTCACACACATGACATTAGGCCACGGCTTCCCTTCTCCAAACATTCTGGGGCTCTTGTGCAATAACAGCTTTTTGATCCTTCAGCATGTTTGATGAACACTACCTTGTGCCAAGCATTTCTGGGAGTTCACATTCTCTTGAAGATTCACCACCTGGCAAATCTTTGTCCTTTGAGCTTGTTTGCAAATAGTTGAAAGTCATTTAGTGTCAAGCCTGGCACTCAAAACAAATGACAAGTGCTCAGAACCAAGTAAGCAAGACTGACCAGACGTGCAGGGTTGTCATCCCAGCCCCTCTCGAGGCTGAGGCAGGAGAATCAGAAGGGCAGAGCTAACCTGGGCTACAGAGTGAGTTCAAGGCTAGCCTGGAGAACCTAGTGAGACATTAAGGGCAGATGAGAGTGGGAGGGTACCAGCTAGATGACTCAGCATGCCTGCTCTGAGCCTGCATTCCATCCCAGGGACCCACGTGGTAGAAGGAGTGAACTGACTCCTACAGATTGTCCCCTGCCACGCATTTGTTGTGGTATGTGTATGTGTGCACACACTGAATAAATAAAAAGGATTTTGAAAGGGAAAGTTCTGAGTTTGTAGCAGGCACTTGTCTGGCATATGCAAGGCTTTGTATTCAATTCCCATTCCTCCTCTGCGCAAGATCTGAGTGAAAGGCAGGGGCTTTTGAAGACTGAAGGAGGAGCTCTGGATTCAGTCAGAGGTGTTCTTATCAACATCAATACACACTCCTGTGTTTCTCCAGGTGGGACCCAAGTTGTGAGCCATCCCCACTGGTATGCAAAAAAAAAATAGTCTAAGAAGTAAAATGCAAATTATATGTATTTATTTATGTATGAATGTCTCATTGATGATGAGATGTTTCATTAATTAGCCAAAGTGTATTTAGTTTTCCCTCAAATCCTATTCCACAGAAAGACTGTCTGTAGTGAACAGGTATGAAGCCGGCAATCTGTAGTCCCAATACATAATACAGACGTGTATAGCTCATGCTGCCTGCCTGTGAGGAACTTACAGTCTGGCTGGAGATGAAACATGAATGTCCACAGACAGAGGAGGAAGGCTGTGTGTGGTCCTGCTGTTGCTTCTTCATCTGGAGGAGGAGGAATCAGGGGAGGACCTGGTATGTTTTCAACAAAGCACACAGCCCAGCAGGGCGGTGGTGGCGCACGCCTTTAATCCCAGCACTTGGGAGGCAGAGGCAGGAGGATTTCTGAGTTCGAGGCCAGCCCTGGTCTACAGAGTGAGTTCCAGGACAGCCAGGGCTATACAGAGAAACCCTGTCTCAAAACAAAAACAAAAACAAAAACAAACAAACAAAAACACAGCCCTTGCATTGCTTACTCCTGACAGCTGTTCAGATGCCCAGATGGCTGCTTCTCACCCCCCTTCTTTTCTCATTTTCTTCTACATGTTGCCTTGCTTGGGGGACAATCAATGATCAAGAGACTATTTGGCAAGGGCAGAGCAAAGTGAGTGGACTTTAGCAGCAGCTAATCCAGCCTCTAGCGAAATCTCCCAGTCATGTGACCCATGACACAGGAATCTTGCTCGTTGCAGAGCCTCTGGTGTCTTCTCCCTCTGTCTGCAGGGGTAGACACTGAGAGCTGCTGGTCAGAGGGACCTGCCAAACATGCTGCAAACCTCAAGTCAGAGAGTCTAGGTGTGTCTCTGACCAGCTCAGACAAGCAGGTAGAAACTCTGGCATTTTAATCCTTTGAGCTTGGAAATCCACCCAGCCCAGTGCAAACATTGTAGGAAACAGAGCACAAGCCCTTGATCTCATGAATTTGATTCTTCAGATGTAAGGCAAGCTTTGTCCTGTGGATGGCCCTTAATGCTGAGGGTTCTGGTAAAGAAATAAGAGTCATGGTCCCAGACTCACAAACTTGAACCTGAACCAAAAAGAGAAAGCCGGAGCCTCACAACATGGCCATCACTTATGGCTGGGCAGGCACAGGTATTGCAGCCTATTCAGGACCAAAGGGCAAAGCAAGGGCAGGGTGTAGGCTGGAGATGGCAGGCAGGGGTGCTTCTGGAGGAGTGTGCCCTGGCTCAGGAAGAGGGCTAAGACTGCAAGCAGGAGGCAGAGGATCAACTCAAAGGCCATTCATTGTATGGAGGGTTTGGGCCACAGGGAACCAGTTTTATGTAACTCTAAGACAGTGATGAGAACTGGTTATCCTTCTCAGGATAGGTTCAGAGAAATCCCACCTCTGCTGAAATAATTGATGTTCTAACTGATAGATCCTGTCTTAGTTAGGGTTTCTATTGCTGTGATGAAACACCATGGCCACAGCAAGTTTGGGGAGAAAAGGGGTTTTTTTGGTTTACCCTTTCTTATTACTGTTTATCATCAAAGGAAGCCAGGGCAGGAAGTAACCTGGAGGCAGGGGCTGATGCAGAGGCCATGGAGGGGTGCTGCTTAGCTCAGCCTGCTTTCTTATAGAACCCAGGATCACCTGTGCAGGCATGGCACTTAGAATGGGCTGGGCCTCCCCGTATTGATCACTAATTACGAAAATGTCTTACACCTGGATCTCTCTCTTTTTTTTTTTTTTTTTTTTTTTTTTTTTTTTTTTTTTTTTTTTTTTTGGTTTTTCGAGACAAGGTTTCTCTGTGTAGCCCTGGCTGTCCTGGACCTCACTCTGACCAGGCTGGCCTCGAACTCAGAAATCCACCTGCCTCTGCCTCCCAAGTGCTGGGATTAAAGGTGTGCGCCACCACCGCCCAGCTTACAGCTGGATCTTATAGAGGGCTTTTCTCAGTTGAGGCTCCCTTCTCTCTGATGAGTCTAACTGTGTCAAGTTGACATAAAACTAGATAGTACAGTTAGTAACTACTAACTATTCGTCGTTATATAAATGTCATACCATGGGGTACCACATACATGCAGTCGCTGGTGTCAATTGAGAAAACTGAAACTCTGCTATGGAACAGTGACTCCATAGTCTCTCCATCTGGCAGCCTCCCACAACCAACATTTTACTTGCTCTATGAATTTGACCATTAGGACTCTCCCATAAGTTGGATCGTACAATATTTGTCTTGCTTATTTCACTTAGTAAAAAATCTTTGAGGTTCATACATACTAGAATTTCCTTTATAAATTCCTTTTCTTAAAAAGTTAAATGCATTGTATGCATACCACTGTGGGGCAAGTGGACCGTGGCACCAGAAAGAAGACCTGGTAAGGTTGAAGCAGGTTCAAAACCCTGGGAAGTCTCTTAATTGAAAATGGCAGGCGCTTCCACAGGAGGCCTACATGCCGCCGTCTGTGCCGTCGCCATGTCTCTAGTGATCCCAGAGAAGTTCCAACACATTTTGCGAGTACTCAACACCAACATTGATGGGCGGCGGACAATAGCCTTCGCCATCACTGCCATTAAGGGCGTGGGGTGCAGGTATGCTCATGTGATGTTGAGGAAAGCAGACATTGACCTCACCAAGACGGCTGGAGAGCTCACAGAGGATGAGGTGGAGCGAGTGATCAACATCGTGCAGAACCCACGGCAGTACAAGATCCCAGACTGGTTCCTGAACAGACAGAAGGATGTAAAGGATGGGAAGTACAGCCAGGTGCTGGCCAACGGTCTAGACAACAAGCTGCATGAGGACCTGGAGCGGCTGAAGAAGATTCGGGCCCATCGGGGGCTTCACCACTTCTGGGGCCTTCGTGTCCGAGGTCAGCACACCAAGACCACAGGCCGCAGGGGCCGTACTGTGGGTGTGTCCAAGAAGAAATGAGTCTCTGGGCCTTTGCTGTTAATAAATAGTTTATATACCAAAAAAAAAAAAAAAAAAAGAAAAGAAAAGAAAAGAAAAGAAAAAAAAAGAAAAAAAAGAAAAAAAGAAAGAAAAAGAAAATGGCAGGCATTAGAACCAGCTCTGTCCTGGAACACACCACTGAGAGACAACCTGTTACGGTCATGCTGCATAAAAACCTAGAGTTCTCCATGCTAATGAGGTATCTAGAGAGGCCTCAAGAGTTTAGCCAATGAGCTTCCCTTCCTGGGCATCCCTTCTTGCAAAAGGTATTTAATCCCTGGTTCACCCTGAGTAAGAAGTATGCATTCGCATCCTCTAAAACAGTAAAGCAGTTTGGACAAGCAAGGACCCTGTTCTTCATCAAGGATTCCCAAGGGGAGGAAGAGGGTCTTCCTCATAAAGAGCCAAGGCCTAAGTCTCCTGCAGAAGACCTTTCTCCCAGCCCCCTCCTACTTTCTCAGCATTCACTCTAAGCCAGACTAGATTCTGCCCCACCCTGGGGCTCAGCCATCCATTTCCTGTCTGGTGCATGGGGAAGCGCAGAACCTCAGACCCCCCCCCCCCCACCACCGTTCCCAACTATTCTCGGTCCCCAGAGGTATCTGGATACATCGGAGGCTGGGAACCACCCTTCTCAACTCCTGGCGGCCCCCAGGTGTCTGGGTGCACAGGAGATGGAGAACCACATCATCCATCGAGGCTTGGTTTGGAAACCCCTTTCTTGGACTGCATCCTGCCTTACCTAGGGAGCATGCTGGTGACACTCTGGCATCCCGGCGGTGAGACAGACAAGCAAGCCACAGTTTGCATGTGGAGATCAGAGGGCACCTTGAGGGAATCTGTTCTCTCCTTCCACCATGTGGGTCTTGGATATCACATAGTAAGTACCTTAACCCACTGGGCCATCTTACAGGTACAACATCCCTTTATTTTTATTTTAGTCTTTTAATATGAGTTTGAACTTCCTTTTAAAAGCTGAATAATATTCCACCGTGTGTCTACAGTTTTCGTTTCTCTATTCATCTCAGTGATAGAAGTTGTTTCTACCCAATAGCTCTTGTGAATGATGCTGTACCCTGTTGCAGAGAGCATCCTCACATTCCTGGGCTCTGTAAACTTGCATTCATAGATGGATCCAGCAGCAGAATATGTAAGACAATTTGTGCGAGGTGTCGGAGGGGGGCGGGGGGGGGAAGAATAAAAAGGGATAGATTGTGCCTGGATGGTCAGGAAGCATCTCTGGGAACTTGAATCAAATTGACAGGAATATCAGTGTTGTGGTCTGGGCCTCCGGCCATCCAGGCAGCATGATTCTACATACCCAGGCCTTCACTGTCTGTCTCCAGAGAGAAGAGCATCCTCCCCCACGCCCAAGACTATGAAAACTGTCATAGCAAGGAATGCATACTGCATCTGGGTCTCAGAAACAAACGTTCCAGGAGCCGCTGTCAGTTTCAGAGACATGATACTGCAGTCTATGACAAAGTGTGGAAGACACAATTTAAAACATCTAGAAATGAACAGGTGGGGTCCAGCCTAGTTTTCATGGACAGAGGATTATAGGACATGGTGAATAAAGGCACTTCGGATAGGAAACAAGTGTCCCAGCAGATGACCCAAAGGGGGGTCAGCTGTGTGACAGACAGGACTTAGAGACTGCGTGAGGGTGGGGGAAGACCCCCAGGATGCTTTGCATCACAGACAGGTGACACCATCCAGGCCCAGCCTCACACACCTAGCCTGGTATCTGAGAGCAGCTTGGGGATCTTCCAATCTTTTAATGTTGCCTTCTTCTGCCCCTGCCGTCCACACCCACCTTCACACACAAAGCAGAGGATAGTCTGTGCCCAGAACCCTTCACTAAAGGCACCCTACCCCTTTTCTGGGGTCTTCTTATTAGAGTACCAGGGGCTGGGAGGCTCCAGACGACAAAGCAGTTCTGTCTTGTTGGATTGGAGATTGTAAGACTGAGGCCTGGGTGCTGGCAGGACGTCAAGCCCTCTGCTTGGAGTGAAGGATGGAGAAGCTGATCTCTGCCTCTATCCTGGCTGCCCCTTCACTGGCAGACGCTTCTCCATCTCCCCTTCTGACCTCATATGACTTCCCAAGCCATCATTCTATGGGCATCTGTGTCTTCTCATCTTAAGGCCACAAATCCTATTGGATTAGACCCAATCTAATGACTTCATCTTAATTTGATTACCTTTGCAAAGGCACAGATACATGGCCAGATACATGGCCTCAGAGCTGTAGGAGTGCCTGAAATGAAGACTTCAGGTGCCTGGAGACTGGGAGCTGGCTCTGGAGGCCACTCGAAACAGCTGCTGCAGGACAGAACGACATTTTTGCCTGTACAAGTGATTTTGCTTGCTTTGTTTTTTAGACAAGGTCTAACTATGTAGCCCTGGCTTGCCCAGAACTCACTGTGTAGACCAGGCTGTCTTCCATCTCAGAAATCCACCTGCCTCTGCCTTCATCTCGGAGAGACTTCACTTCAGCTCTGAGGCCATGTACCTGGAAACTGTATCTTTGCAAAGGTAATCAAACTAATCCATTCCACCAATTTCTCGGTGGAACAAAGGTGTGTGCCACCATATCTAGCCTTTGCTGACAATTTTATCAACTCCAAGGGCCTCAGACAGACTCTTCCTCTGTTCTTTAGGGGAACTCACTTATTTTTTACTTACTTATTGACCCTTGGGACTTAGCTGGAGACAAAGCAGGCTTGGGGACCATTACACTTTTCTATGGATGAACAGCATCTTGCGCTTTCTGGCATAGCCATTGTGGGAGGGGCTGGATGAGTGTCTCTAGGGAAGAGCTGTGGGACCTCCCTGGGGAGAGGTGGGAGTGTATAACAAGAGCTAGAGGGGTGAATGTAGGAGGTGGAGGTCCCAAGATGCTGAAGATGTGAGCTGCTAGATCTGTACAGGCTGTAAGGGAGACTGAGGGAGCAGATTAAACCAACCACCCAGCTGAAGACACAGCCTTTAGGTTTGGGATTAGGTCAGCCTCTGGGCAGGGGACCTTCCTGGTCAACTACAGAACACTGGTTTATGTAACAGGTTTATGTAATACCATTATGTAATGTCATTAGAGGCATCAAGAATTGCATTCTACTTGAGACTCTGCAGAAGCCAGACCAGGGATCCCTTCCAACCCTGCAAGACAGGCCCTGGGGTCTGAGCCCTCTTTCTCTGCTAGGATCTCTGTCCAGGACTCACTTCCTGTGGTCTTCAGGGTCTTCCCACAGGATGTGGATTTTAGACAGATGAGGCCAACTCCATCCTGAGGATCCCTGGGATCTTTCTTCTGTGGAACAACCTACAGGCCCATTCAGATGCCTCCCCTCCCGCCAAACCCTCACACTTGTACTCCCAATGCTGTCACCTTGGGAATGTTCTAGAACATGGATCTCTAAACTTTTGTGGATCACTAAATACTTTAAAATGTTTATTAACTTTGCATTAATAACAATTACTGCCTATTAATTGTACATTTGTTGGTGTGGGTGTGAGACTTTCACACACAAGTACAGTGTACACCATTATCTACACACACCCGTGCTCCTTCCAGCTTTGTGGCTCACTGCTCTGCATTCAGTTCCATGGAGCTCAGTTTCCTCAAGTGAGAGAAAACATGCAGCATTGCCCTTCTGTTTCTGTTCCTTTCACTCAACACCTTCCCGTTGCAAATGGCAGCACTTCCCTTCTCCTTAGGGGCTGAATAATATTCCATGTGTACACAGACTACGTGTTCCTTATCCATGATTCAGTCAGTGGGCACCTAGGCCTTTTTTTTTTCTAATATGGTGCCATGATAAACATGGATGCTTCTCTCAAAATAACGTGTTGAAATGAGTTTGCACATAAATTCAGAGCCCATGATCCACTCTGAGTCCATGGGCTATCATGGATTCTCAGGGCTGTCGAAAGAATCTCTGTTCTCATCCTACCTACAAGACAATTTGGGCTTAGGGAAGGCAAGATGATTCCACAGGGCTGCAGGTGGGAGGGAGGGAATGATGAGCCCATAGTGTGGTAGGGCAGGTCCTGCTTACAGGTTTCTGGCTCCCAGTGTGGCCTGTGCCTACCACAAGAGAGCCTAAAAGGAATTCTGGAACAAGTGGGTGTGCACAAGAAACACCCCATCTCTGTATCCCTCTTCCTCTTTAGGAGGCACGGGAAGGTAGGGTATGAAACACAGGCAGAAGGGGCTGGGCTGAACTGAGCTCACAGCGAGAAGTGTGCTACAAGCTAGCGAGGTAGCTGGGTGGGTAAGGGTGTTGGCTGCCAAGCCTGATGATCAGAGTTAGATCTCTGAAAGTTAGATCTCTGTAAGTTGGAAGGAGAGATGTGTCTCCCGTGAGTGGTCCATTGATCCCCACACTGATACCATGGCCTGAGAATGTGTGAGGGGTTACTTATAAGGAGCACATGTGACTCAAAGGCAGTTGTGTCACTGAAAAGCCAACCTGGGTGGAGTGACGACTGAGGAAAAGTACATCTCATGTACCTTAAACTGTCAGCAGATAGTTCAGTCTCTTCTGCCCAGCAGTTGTGACTGTTTACATGGCCTTGAGAAGGGAGGCTTGTAAATCTTGTAAATTTCAGGAGCTTGTGAGTTTTGTTTTGTTTCTGAGCCTTTTAAGTCTCATCTTCATCTCCACCTCTATTTCTAGCCAAGGTCACAGCTGGGAGCTGTACAGGTTTTGTGGGTAATGTCCCAAGAGAACCAGTGCTGACTGGGTGAAGAATAGTCACTATAACAATTAAGTAGGTATTTAAGCAGCAGAGAATACTGGGAAGGGGTGCATCGAGACTCTATATAGCATCTCTGCACTATCTGCCTTTTGGTCATGTAACTAGTTAAATAAATTGTACTTAGTAGGTAAGCAAGCAGGAGATAGACATTACTTTCAAACTTTTATTGCTGTATCTCTCTTTTCAACCTTATCCATTTTCTCTAGCTGGACAACACACCAATCCCAGATTAAGTGGGAAACATCAAGCCTGCAGCCAGTCTTTTGCTACTTTGTGGGTTCTTTCTTCTATGCCTCTCCACCCCTTTTCTTCAACCCTTTAAACCCCCTAGCCCTAGATAAGAGAGAAAAGAGGAAAGAGAGGAAAGGAAAGAGATCCCTGAATAAAGTCTTTGGTGAGAAAGGAGGTAACATTATTGATAGACTACTTCCTGTTGATTAGGAGTGTCAAGTTCCTTGGGGCAACTTTGATCTTCATCGTCAGGATATTTAATTTCTTCTTTGTACGGAACTACTTAACAAACCACAACCAACAACAAGAAACAACAAACAACAACCCACTGACAGCTTACTATATCTCTCAGGGCCCTAGCATTCTATACACTCTCTGAAAAGTTCCCAGAATTCCAAACATCATACAATTGCAGAAACTATCTGCAACTGGCAAAAGCTTGCCCCTGCTAGAGCATGAGGCAAATCATAGTCAGCTGCTGAGGATAATCTGAAGCAGCCCCATATCTCAGACCTGGGATTAAAACAACATATTCTTATGATAGTTTTGCCTCATGATTTATGGTAGATACAGTCCACTGTGGCAGATGGTAGTGGGAGCCTGAGGCAGCTAGTGATAGTCCATCATCAGTCAGGAAACAGAGAGTTGAATCAAACATTTTTCCTTTACCCTTTTTATTCAGTCCAGGACTCCAATTCATGGAATGCCCATATTCAAGGTAGACTTTCCCTCTTCAGTTAAACATCACTCTAAATACACAGCAGTACCCAAAGACGTGGCTCCAATGTTATTCTAAATCTGGTCAATGAATAGTAATTACCCCACACGGGCAGCAGTTGGGGATGGGGCTCTGCTGAGTGGCTTTGGCTGCTCTTATTTGGAAGACCTCATAGCCACCCTTGTTTATGGCCACACTACCCTGAATGTGCCTGATCTTAGAAAGCCACATACAGCTATAATCACCTTAAGGCTCTTGGAACTCCAGACTGGGTGATCCAAGATGTCCCCATGGTCAGCATCCAGGAGGCTGGTCTGGGTTTCCCAACATGATAGCTCTGAAACAAAGAAAGCAGAAGCAGCCTACCCCAGATCTCATGCAGTGTCACTTCTCTGTGTAGCCCTGGCTGTCCTGGAACTCACTCTGTAGACCAGGCTGGCCTGGAACTCAGAAATCCGCCTGCCTCTGCCTCCCAAGTGCTGGGATTAAAGGCGTGCGCCACCACCGCTCGGCATGCCATAGTCTTTTGTCCACATCAAATTGTCAACCATCTTGGCTGACACTCCTATACCCACTACTGAAACATACGTTAGATGGGTTCTAATAAAGCATGTGTGATTGAGTAGTTCCTCTTTCAGCTGTTGCAAAGTTCAGTCTTATCTAACCTAAAGCTTCCCTCTCACCAGCTTAGTGACTTTCTGCCTGATACCCCCGAGGCTTCTCAGTGACAAGAGAAGAGGGCCAAGTCTCAATGGTCTCTCTCTTGTTTTCTGCTTCTTCTCTACCAGGACACATGGTCTCCCCCATAAGAGGACGGGTTATGAAAGGAGAAAGACATATCTCATTTGGCTCGTTCATTTTTCACCTGATAAGGGACCTTGGTGTGTCTGGATGCTGTTGGAATACTAACCTTTTATGTTCTGAGAGGCCCTGATGTGTTCTGTCTCTGTCCTGGCATGAGACCACATGAAGTTTCACTGTTCTCTGATGAGGAAACGTGTCTTCTGATGCCTGTTCTTCACTTTCTGTCTAGCTGAGACACCACAAATGATTGCCTTCTTCGTTTTGAATTGCTATAAAAGCATGCCTGGGTCTGAGTAATTTATAATAAATGCAAATGTATTTGGCTCATGGTTCTGTAGACTGAATATCCCTTAGCCCAGTTAAATTTATATAAAATGTTGATTGTCACAGCAGCTCAACTTAACTAGTGAAGACAAAAAGGCAAATGTTGATTCAATAAATCCATGGGAAGGCTTGTTTGGCAAAGCAGGGCGGAATGAGAGGTTTATGAGGTCGTTCCCGTGGGAGAACAAGCAAGCAAGCAGGAGGGAAAGAAAGAGAAGGCATCTGAGCCATAGAGATCAGCGGCGAAGGTGGGGCCTCACAGCTCTGTGCACAAAGTCTCAGCAGGGAGTTCTGAGGCAAAGATGGCTTACCAGATGACTGCACTACCACAGGAGCACCAAGCCTAGTACTCTGTCAATCTCAGATGAGTCGACTGCACTACCACAGGAGCACCAAGCCTAGTACTGTCACGCTCAGATAGGGCTGGTACTTCCTAGGGAAAGCATGGCCTGGGCTGATAAGCTAAGGTGAATCCTGAATGAAGGCCAGTGACTGCAGACAATCAGTCATTGCTTTCTTGAACAGAGCAGCACTGGGTTTAGATGAGAAATTCAAGGGTGACATCTCCAATTCCCACAGGAATGTAGTAGCCTCTGACTCAGCCTTGGGAATACCAAGAATCTGTAGTTGCTTCATTTAATCCCAAGATTCCCTCCATCTCTCTTCCCACTTTACTCTTGGGTCAGTTCTCACTGAAGACCAGCTTCTCTATGTCATAAAAAAATACGGTCAATAACAGCTCTCAGGATTTGCTGTTTATGGCTTTTGCTAACTAAGAGAGTAGTGCATATACTCCATGATTTAAAGTTCCTGACCTTGAAGAAGGTATTTCAGCTGCTCTGTCTCTCTGTCTCTTTCTGTGTCTGTCTCTTTGTCTCTTTGTCTCTGTCTGTCTCTGTCTCTCTGTCTCTCTCTGTCTCTCTCTGTTCTCTCTGTCTCTCTGTCTCTCTCTCTCTCTCTCTCTCTCTCTCTCTCTCTCTCTCTCTCTCTGTGTGTGTGTGTGTGTGTGTGTGTGTGCTTCTTTTTGAGATAAGGTCTCTTTGTCTGTAGCCCTGGCTGTCCTGGAACTTACTCTGTAGACCAGGGTAGCTTCGAATTCACAAAGATTCACCAACTTCTGCCTCCTGAGTGCTGTGATTAAAGGTGTGTGCCACCAATACCTGGCCTGGGGACTCCCTTTTGGACAACTCAGCAGATGCCAGGGGCAGAGCTACACAGGAACATGATAGCTATTGGCCATGCTGGTGAAACAGGAAGAATAAAGAGCTTTTTTTCTGAAGAAAAATGACACTGGACAAGTAAAAATTCCACATCTAATTCAGGCATGGTGGTATATACCTCTAATCCCAGCATTTTGGAGGCAGAGGCAGGTAAATCTTTTTGAGTTTGAGACCAGCCTGGTCTATATAGTGAGTTCCAGGCCAACCAGGGACACACAGTGATACCTTATCTCAAAAAGAGAAATAAAAAATTACGTATCTATTCTAAGTAGTCAGCACATCTTGTGTCCACTTTCTTCCTCACATTTGCCACTAAATCACTTACAATCTAACCTCCTGCTCTAACTCTTCCTATTGAAGCAGCCTCTGAAGTAACAACTTATGGTTTCATGATTAGTAAATCTGACCGTCCCCAGTCTAAGCAGCTTCAGTTTCCTTCTCTGGAAAATAAGGACAAAACAACACTTTATTGATTAGTACTAGAATGCAATAAAATAATGCAAATGATGAGATAATATAACAGAGGGTATAGAACATTCTGGATGTATTTCTTAGCTAAATTTAATACCAAAAAAAGAAAAAACAAACAATAAAACCACTAAATCTTAGTTCACCAAACTGATCAAGAGCTAGTCCCACATCTTGAATGCAAGTCCTTATTAAACACCCCAATTGAGGCTAACACATAGTAAGCCTTGATCAATAGGACTGGTGAGATGGCTCAGTGAGCAATGTGCTTGCTGTGGAAGCATGCAGACCAGAGTTTAGATCCGCAGCACTCGTGTAAAAGCCAGGTTGTGGCAGTGTGGCATTTGTGACCCCAGTGCTGGGGTGATTCAGAGGTACACAGATCCTAGAAGTCTGCTGGCTAGCCAGACTATCCAAAATGATGAGCTCTGGATTTAATGAGAGACCATGTCTCAAAAAATTAAGTAGAAAACAGTAAAAACAGGCATCTTATTGTTGGCCTCAGGCCTTCCTCACGTGCACACACAGGCAAGCACACCCTTGCACACACATACACAAAGCACACCCCTCTCTTGAGTGTGAGCATCTCCGGGACTTGGCCTCTAATAGATAGTTAGGACAGTGCCGATGGAGGTCACCACACACCATGTAATACAGTGCCAATATACCAGGCCAAGCTTCTCTCTGACGGCCTGATAAGCAAATGCTGTACTTAGGAGCCCGTGGCAGAGAGCCCTGGGTGCTCTCCTAGCTAGTGCCTGAGAATGGCTTTTTAGTTGAGCTATTCATAGGCTGGGACCTCTCCCCTCAGTCCTGCAGACCAAAAGAAATGAAATCTGCCAACATACACCCAGAATGTTTTGTGATCTCTGCTATATTATCACCATTTTGCATTAAATGCCTGTAAGTCTAGCTCTAGGAGATCTGATGTCCTCTTCTGTCCTCCAAGGGCATCTGAACTCAGACAGACAGACAGACAGACACACACACACCACACACACACATACACACACACACACACACACACACACACACATACACACACACACACATATACATGCACACATACACACACTCTTTGGGAAAAATGTGGGATTAAGGAAGAAAATTAAAATGCCGTAGTACGCCTTTCATGACTAAGTGTTTGTAGTATGCCTTCTCTGCGCAGCGCGCTTTTGCAAGCTTACCTATCGCAGCAGGTTGGTAGTGACGAAAGGCTTTAAGCGCACAGGGCTTGTCGGGACTCACGTGCCCTGGGTTACAAGGCCGAACTTTGTCAGTGTGCTACAGGAGATTTTATGATCCGAAATAATGTTACGTGAGTCTGGAAAAGCCCAGCATAATCACAATTATACTTAAATTATGTCTCAGCAAGTCCAGAAAGCTATGTTGCTACCAGCTGTTTATTTGATGTTCTTTCCTTTTTGTGTCACAACCTAAAAAGAACGACTTTCAAACACTACATTCTAAAACTCTTGTAACAAACTTCATGTATTTTTTTTTTTTTTTTTTTTTTTAGCAACATCCCTTTGACTCGCACATGACTTTTGACGTATCATTTGCACTTCTGCTTTGCAGTGACTGGTCACTTACCTGATTCAGCGGTCCACAATCCATTTTTGTAACAACACTAGCTGATACTTGAAGATGTGAGCTCTCCAGTTCCTGCTGTTATGCCTGTTGCTTGGTGCCGGGCCTCCCCACAATGACGAATTCTTACTTTTTTGGAACTGTAAGCTCAAATAAACTCTGTGTTTTATAGGTTATCTTGGTCATGGTGTAAATTGAAGATGAGATGGGTAAATCATTTGCTTAACCTGGGGGCAGTCGGATTTACTGATATTGGTTTTGGTGGTGTTTTATCACAGCAACAGAAAAATAACTAATGCACATAGGAAGATTAATGAATGTAACAGAATGTGTATGTATGTGAGTGTGCGTGTGTGTGAAGGACATGTCCACACGACTAACCAAAGATCAGATGGATACAGAATTTGTCATGTGTGTCAACTTCAGCATCAATCTGCCTGTTTCTCTCAGATACTAGTTCACAAGCATCTCCTTCAATGTCGTCGAGCAGAGCAGAGAAAATGCTTTCCCTGTGGCCAGTCTCTTGTACCTGTTGGGACTTCTGAATATAAAAAGGTCACTGCAGATGAGTGTGGTGGGGCGGGCTTCTAATTCCAGCACTTGGCAAGTCATCTCTGTGGTTTGAGGCCATCTGGTTTTCATGGGGAGGTCCAGTTCCAGGGCAGAGCTACAGAATAATGTCCTATCTTATTCAAAAAAAACAAAAACAAACAAACAAACAAAAAAAAACCCAAAACCCCAGAAAAGATGGATAGGCCCAATTAAAGAAGCACTGTGTTGAGAGAATCAAGAGGCAGGAGGAAAACTGCCATTAGAGGCATGCCCATGTTTCGGTGGCTTCACCTTTGAGAGGAGCTAATGGAGAGCACCCTGATGGGCCGTTCTCGTGGCTTGGAGCGGCTTAGGCACTGGGAATAGATCTCTGATTAGGCCTGTCTCTGTTCACAGGAAGCAGCGAGAGCATGAAGTCTGACTCCCAGAGGAGACCCACTTTTAACTATGTCAGATGTAATCAACCTTGCAAAGCTCTCGACCAGAGAGGAAAGCAGACTTGCTGGGAGAGCAGCCAGCATAGAGGATGAGGACACGGATGAGGAGATCCATGGAGAGCTACCACCAAGACCCCACCTTGGGATGGGAGCCTGTAGATTCAATGGGCCCAGCTCAGGACTGTGAAGGCTGCCTTGGGCACTGGTATAGGAAACTCCATTTCCCCAGAGAGCTACCCCCATTGCACCGAGCTGAGTAGGCTTCCACAGTGCTGGGCTAAAGGATTCCTAAGATGCTGTCCAACATTAAATGTCTGTAATCCTGGCTCTCAGGAGGCTGAGGCAGGAGATTAACTTGTTTGAGGCCAATTGAAGCTATAAAGTGAAAACTCTGTCGGAAGGTAGAAATTTAAATCTTACTTTTCATGGAAGAGAGACTTTTGTCTAATTTTTTTGTCCCTGTTTTTTGGGTGTTGGGGGTAGGGTAGGGTGTAGGTGTAGGTGTGGGGTGGGGTGGGGTATGGAGATGAATAGAGCACTCTTGTGGATGATAGCTGGCATACTTGGCGTGTGTGAAAACCCACAGAGGCCTCCTGTGAGCTCATTCAGGATACCCAGCGATGTCTTTGGGTCACCGTAGCTGCAGAACAGCAAAGGTCTCTTGGGAAGGCTGGACAACTGTGGTTTCAGTTTGCATTCTTGCCAGATTTAATAAAAGTGTCTTCATCAAGAGTCATAGGTTCCAGCTAATCCACATTCTTCCCCCTCCATGCTCAAAATATTCCATGCCTAATTAACAAGTCCTGACTTCCCTACTGGCACCTGCTGCAGACCCCAAAGACTTTCAGTTCTTCAAGGATCAGTGGTGGTGCACCTCTTTTTTCCTCCCTCCCTCTCTCCTTCCTTCCCTCCCTCCCTCCTTCCTTCCTTCCCTCCTTCCCTCCCTCCCTCCCTCCCTTCCTTCCTTCCTTCCTTCCTTTTGACATGAGGTCTCATACAGCCTAGGTTAGCCTTGAACTTTCTGTGTAACGGAGGTTGGCCTTGAACTCCTGATCTCGTCTCACCTCAGAAGTGCTGGGTTGCCTTGGCAACAGTGGCACA
>JADRCD010210419.1:0-12830 GCA_019843815.1 Montemys delectorum
GTCATGAGAAATTCACAATATGAATGACTTAGTATCACTTGGAGAAAACTTATGGTTTGGAAGCCTTTAGCGGTGGGTGATACCCATATTCAAAACATGCAGCATCTGTACACATTTACTGTGTGTTTTTAAATACTGTGTGCTTCGAGTTTTATACACCACACGCTCTTACGGTCTACATTTTATGATGGTTTAATAGCACCAAGTGCCCCTCCCCGAAGTGTAACTGTATCCAAGAATGACGGAAATGGGACTGCAATTCTGGTCACTTGGCAACCGCCTCCTGAAGACACACAAAATGGAATGGTCCAAGAATATAAGGTAATAAATAGACTCAGTGATTCACTAACAGGAAGCCCTCGCCTCTCACAGAGTAGCCTGGATACATTGTCTATGGGACTTTGTCGCCATCTGCTGGTCGAACTGCTGAATGTAGATATATTTTCTAAATTCTATGCATACCGATTTTGGAGTAATTGTATATACTAGAAAAGCTATTTGGAAAAAAACATAAGTGCTCCATTAATATTTGTTGGTATAATCACATAGACTTTTAAATGTTCGTGACCTTTTTTTCTCCCCAAAACATGGCATAAATATGTCACTCAGGATTGCGTTACTCTAGGGAGCTGGCTCTCAACATAGTCATATGCTAATGTTTAATATTGAAAAAAAATAAAAGGTTTCCTTTCTCCTTTGACATCTGTAAACGTAGAACCTTACAATTAGAAAATTGGTAAGTTTGTTTTTCTATATGTGGAATTCTTTTTTCCATGATGAATTTTTAGACTTTAAACCAAATTTCAAATCTCACAGATTTATCTATAGATTCTGTAAATGTTTGAGATATGCAAGACATTTTCAAGTGATTTTATCTAGTGATTCTGGATAGTTTTTCCTGTGAAGTAATAATAGCACTGCCCATTAATATGAATAGTTTTTACTAGGACTCATTCTAAACAAATATAATCATTAGAAAAAAATTAGGAACTTGAGATTTACTAGAAGAACGTAAACTTAGCCTAGAAATGCATCTGTTCTAACACAGTGATCAAATCTGTACTTTAGTGTAGTGGTGAACTACTAGTAGCCGACAGACTGAATTGCAATAGAAAATAAATGTGTGCTTTTAAACATTTCTGCAAACAAACTTCAACTTAACTTATAGTTTCATTTATTTACATATATAAATGTGTATATATATACACATATACATATATATTCATATTTCTGAGAATCAAACTCAGGTTTTTTATATTTATACTTCACATATAAGTATATTTTAAATGTAATTTTAATTTATATGATTAAATTCATATTAATTTAATTTATATATAATCACATATATATTACTTAATATTGCTTGCTGTCACTTTTATCACTTAGTACTTAGCGTTCCTATGATGTCCTGCATAATTTTCTGCTTATTAGCTAGCACTGAGGCATAGGTTCATATCCATCCCTAAAGTGGACACATCTGGCTGCATCTGTGACTATGAGCCTGAACTTAGGAAGGTGGACACGCTTGCTGTCTCCAGTGTATGTCAACCACTTGGCGCTATGGACTAACATCAGAAGCGCCTGAGTAGTCTGACCAGGACCATTGTTTGTGCATTTTGGTAAATACTTGAGTGATTCGATAGTTATCAAGTTATCAAGGTAAAGCTGAAGTAAGAAGGATAATTTTGTTAAACATTTATTTAGTTTGTTTGTGAATGTGAGTGTGTGTGTGTGCATGCATGCACGCATCATGGTGAATGAGGACAAGTTGGAGGACAATCCCCAAAACTCCATTTTTTTCCCTTGCTGGCTTGGAACATAAATTTTTTTGAATAACAAATTCGTAAAGCTGGAACCGGTGATACCTGTAATGTCAGTTCTTATAAAGAAAGAACAAGAGGATCAGACACACACAAAGGATTTAATGGAGCTGGAGAGATGGCTCCATCAGTAAAGTGCTGACCACATGAAAGATAGACGTGAATTTGATCCGCCAGAAGCCATTGGAAAAGAGGAACAGTGTCCTATGCCTGTAAGTCCACCACTAGAGGAGCATCTGGCTTGCTGACCCAAGGGTGTCACACCTAGTTGGTGAGCTCCGGGTTCAGTAAGAGCCACTGGATCATACAGTAAGTTGGCAAGTAACAGAAAAGAGACCAATGTCAAACTCAGGTACACACACACACACACACACACACACACACACACACACACGCACCATGCACACAAGCAAGATCTATTTTTAAAGATCTCGATAAATATATTATTGTTGTCTTAAAGCATTTCAAATAAAATTTTTATTGTAACTGGGTCATTAAAAGATACAAATGGCCATCCTTTTAAATGCTTTCTTGTGAGCTCTCAAGTTATTTCAGTACTACTGTGTTACAGGACGCTCTGTTTCGACCCCAGGAAACAGACTGTTGTAGAAGAGTTTGTGAAAGAGCCTAAAACGTGATGTTGTCTTGGCTCCCGAGCAAATGGTGTAACATAGACATTTTCCCCCAAGAGTCAGACCTCATTTTCTCCTCGAGAAATTTGAAAGGATGGATTTCACTTAACTTCATGGTCAATTTAAAATAATAAAATGCCTTTCAGAACCTGATTGACTGGCACAAAGTCTGTTTGTGGCTTCGGTTCAGCTATGTAATGCAATTGGTGGGAAAAAATTCACAAAGCAGTCCATTTCCAATGGTCAGGTCCAGATAGAATGTCTCACTATTTGTGGGCATTGTGCACTGAAACTGTATTGCAGTAATAGAAACGTTCAAAGAGGAACATTGAATGTTATTGGCCAAGGGATGGAGGACTCCGAGTCTGTTCTCAGTTTAGTTTAGGTAACCGCTCGGCCTAGCTAATGCCTCCCACTGGAGGGGATTTCCTAGAACCCAGAGTGTTTGTCACTATTCTAGGTGCGATTTCTTTGTAGGAACAATAAAAAATGTCATCATCCCCCATGTCCAGTTGATTCAGAATTATCTATTACTCTATGATTAATCATTTAATGAAACTTAAAGCGAGGCTTAGTGTGGTAGTCCAAACTTAACAGTTTCCTAAGCAGATGGTTTCCTATTGGATATTACTATCCAAGTTCAGAACTGTGCAGTTACCTTTTTAGTACAAGGATTTTCTCACACTAAGTGTATATATTATTACTCTTTTTAATTCCTTATGTGTTATGAAGCAGAAATTGATATTTTAATTTAGATGGAAGCTCTGATTGCTAATACTGCTTATTGATCACAATTCATCATATCATACTCTAGATAAACCCTAGGTGACCCTTACCCCTTGGTAATATTATATTTTCAGTATCAACCATACTTATATGGAGCATTGTAGATTATTCTGCCTTGTCAGACACTATTCCCTAGTTTTTGATGCTCATATGATGTGTTAGTGACACTTCGGATTAGTTCTGTCCTGGGGTATCAGGCTCGGTGCTTCCTCTGCACCTTTGTTTTGTGACATCTGATCACCTAGAGTTGGGCTTGTCGAATAATTGTCAAGTGGTGGCAGGTGTAATAATATTTTTGTGACTATATTATTATCCTTTCTGCAGAATAATTTTTTTAATTCATGAAAATTTCTCAGGATTAAAACAGAAACAGAAACCCAATGCACTAGGCTGATGGGGGCCGGCGAGAGAAATAACCAAGCTGGCCAATTCATATGATAAAATATTTTTGAAATAATTTACTTGTTTCATGTATTATGTATTTATATGTGTGCAGGTGGCCACTGCGGCCAGAAAAAGGACATCGAATCCCTTAGAACTGGTGTTACAGATGTTTATGGGCTAAATTACATGGGTTTTTGGATCCGAATGACTCTGGTTCTCCTGATTCCTAGAATTTATTATGTAGTCAACCTTCTTAGCTGTCACGTCATCTCTTCCAGATCCTTAGTAATAAATTCTTAAAGGATCATATCTGATGTGACGGCAGAGCTCCCTCATAGAAGCAGGGAGAGGAGGGTGGCATGGGGGCTTGCAAACTGGGAACTGGGAAGAGGCAGAACATTTGAAATGTAAATAGATAAAACACCCAATAAAAAAAAAAGTACCTATCAAAACATGAGGGGACTTAAAAGCTACTGCTAGTATTCAATTTGACTAGAATATTCTCAGAATTAAGTCAAGGCAAATTAACTTCTAAGGTTTCCTGCATTGAATTCTTGATAGATCTGAATTCTGTGTGAGTCTGAAACTCATCTGTGGTTTATGTTGAGCTTTGCAGATAACTTGGATGCATTATCAGCTTTGATTTTTTTACTTCTGGATAGGTTTGGTGTCTTGGTAATGAAACGAAGTATCACATAAACAAGACCGTGGACGGCTCCACCTTCTCGGTGGTCATCCCCTCTCTGGTTCCTGGCATCCGGTACAGTGTGGAGGTGGCAGCCAGCACTGGGGCAGGGCCTGGGGTGAAGAGTGAGCCGCAGTTCATCCAGTTAGGTAAGAGTCACACGATCTATCATTTTCCCACTTGGTCTGCTTTACTGTTTTAGTTTTGCATGCTTTTGTTTTGAATTGCCCAGTCATTGCCGTAGGTCAAGTAGAAGCTGCAGTATGATTTATGCGATGGGGTTATCGTTATTTAAAACACAGATAACTATAGGGATATAGCCATGAATCATTTCCCAAGGGCAAGCCGTTCTGAGAAATATATTGTTAGGTGATTTCTGTCATTGTGTGGGCATCACGGAGTGCTATTACATAAGCTAAGCTGTCTATGACATCACTAGACAGTGCAGTCTTAAGGGAACATGGTTCTGCATATGGTTCATCATTGACCAAGGTGTTGGTGTTAATGATGTATGGTTAATGACTGTAGATGTCTCACAATGAAAACATCAAAGTGTACATTATTGCTACTTCAAATACCCTGCTGGCAGTATTTACTCTCATCCAAACAAATGCTGCTAATTGAGCATCAAGGAAACCTCTATGAAAAAGAAAGACACAGTCTTTCTACTAGTGGGTTTTAGAACTTTTAGGGAAGGAAGTAAAGCCCTTCTTTGTAGCACTTAAGCCGAGTATTGGAAATGTATAGAAACGTGAAATCTATATTTACATTTAGTCTCTATTTAAAATTATAATTGGTTTTTATTACAAAAAAGGTAAATTAAGATCTTAATTTGAAATATTTATATGCTAAATACAATGTCTTCCTAAGGAGAATTAGGTTAACAAAGAAGAAAATGTGGTACAGAATCCTTCATGACTGCTAGTCACTACAGATTATAGTTTATATGCAGAATATACAAATTTACAGATGATTAATAGTAAAGTACAAGACAACAAATAGTACTGTTTCTAAAAGACAAGAGAAATAGTTTTATCTTTAAACAGTGACGTATATTTAAGAGTAATAAGAAGTAAACAGTCAACTTTTTATATTAACAATTAGAAATTAATTTTGTAATACTTTATGTCACAAGTTAAGTTGTGAACAAAGGATCAGATAATACAAGTCTACATGCTTCACAAATGCACACCCTCTTAATGTACTGACAATATTGTCATTTTAGAATTAAGTCAAAATAAAGTAAAAAAAAAAAAAAACCACTCAGCCTGGAATATTGTTCACATCCCATTGCTAAGAAAAGGCTAGCTCCTATAAGATGAACAGTGATTAAACTTCTGTGAAGTAACATAGTAAAGTTAACAGAAACATGGGGTTGTTGGTGCTCAGTTCCATATAAGCACTAAAAGTCACAGGCCCTGTGGGCCACAGGCTGATGAGACTGAGTCTGTGCAATGCCGTTTCCAGGGTTATCCCCACACATCTCTAGGTATCTACCTGTATGGTAGAGCATGCATGCTTCAGGCTTAGAAAGGAGCACATTACTCTCACCCAGGTGACTGCACATATGATGATAGGGGCCACCACAGAAGTAGGCCACTGGGTATGGCGGCACCTTCCACCTAGTGGAGATGGAAATCGGAATGAGGAGAATCCCATTTAAAGCTTGCTGACTGAGTCACCAGCACGGACTAGAATGTAGTAACTTTTAACTTATCTTTTCCACATAGCAACTTTGAAAGTAATTATTGCACACATATCCTTTTGAATAAAAGTAGCTTCTCGATTTATTTTAAGTGGTACAAGGAACTGAAAAAAAACTTGCCTAATGCATCTGTTACAATGTTATAACACATGCAGGAGCAAATATAAGTTGATCCACACATATTTATCCACTTGAGCAATGGCAATATCTATTTTTTAACATCATAAGTTACGTTGCCATGATTTCCGTTGGCATTGTTGGCTTTTATAGAACACTGCCTTTTCGTCCTATCATTTTGGAATATGAATTGGCAAGGGAGACTATGAGTGATTCTATTAAGGTTTATATCAAAATATATTTAAGAGTCAAATTGGTTTTCTTGGAATTATAAATGGGTTCCGGTTCCCCATATTTTCAGACAGTCTCAGCTGCAGTGAGAGAAAGCCTGAGATACCAAGCGGCCATTTTAATTCATTAGTCACACTGCACGTTCTTCTGTTAAGCCTGTCTGGTGACTTGCCTTGGAACCTCCCATGCCCATTTCTATAAAATCTAAAGCTACCCAATTTAACCTTGCACAAACAGCCATGAAACCTATAAACCTCATAGATACAAAGGATGAATTAAGAACGAAAAGAATAGGTCTGCCTGGCGAACATTGAGAGGTTCAAATGCTCTTAGGCCAACCAGAGATAAAAGGGTCTGGGACATGAAATAAAACTTTCAGTCAACATGCAGTTGAAAGCAGGTGACTGCTTGTGAAGATGGAGTTTTTCAACCTTGACCCACTGTAGAAATTAGGAGTTTTGTTCAAGGAAAAGGTGCATGTAGCACACACACACACACACACACACACACACACACACCCATGTGCCCACTTACACAAACACACACACTCATACATACACACTCACATATGTACACATGCACACACATGCACATGTGTGCACACACATACTTGAACACATGCACACCCTCACACATATGCACATGCACACGAACACATGCACACACATACATACATTCACACAAACACATGCATGCAGGCATACACACACACACACACACACATACACACACACACACACACAGACCTTGAAGAGGCATTTAGACATTTCACAGGAAGAAAAGTCCTGTATTCCTAAGGCATTCACAGCACACACTGAAAACTACTTATTTTTCCTACAAGTATCATTTAATCAACCAAAAGCAATATTCAAGGTAAGAAATGTGGTGCATGTAGAATTGGTTATGTCAATTATTTTTCCAGGAAAAAAATATGCTTAGGAACTGTTAAGTTCCGCAATTTGCAAGTGGAATTAATTTGTATTAGCAGTGATTCAGTAAGTCTCTGATTTGGGATTGAGTCCTCTTTCTATGGAGTGATTGTAAACCAGCCCTCACTTGTAGGGCTCCAACCATCTGGTTGTGGGTATTGAGATGCCTAAGCGTCTAGCCTATGCCCTGATGTCCCTGCCGTAGAGAACTTAGTCTGTCAGGTGCCCTGAAGTTTTCATGCAATCTGCCTATATGGCCCCTCTTTAGGACACACCTTTGACCGGGATGAGTGAGGGTGGAGCATGTGTGTCTCCAAGGAGATGTGGAGGAGACAGTGGGACCAAAGTCAGGATGTAACAGAAGCAGTTTATTACACACAGGTCTGCAAGGAAGTGGGTTCAGACGAGCGTCAAGGGGCAATAGGAGAAACTCATTCATCCTGAAGGTGTGACTAGTGAGACTGTCTGTGGGGTGCTATCTTTGTTAGTACTCGAAGGTTTCCTGCAGGGCCTTTAATTGGTCTGAGAGGAATCAGTGATGGATTCTATAGTGTTGCTCTCTGATTCAGAGGCTGTCACTGCCATACATGCGCACAATCTATACAGGGCAAGTAGAGTCGGGTGAAGTAGGTTGAACTGCTATGTCCCTTACAAAGCTGGTCACAAGGATGCAAGAGTATGAGATGCCCATCTGGGTTGACCAACCTAAGGACTGGGAGATAACAGAAGGACAGAGCCATAGAGACGGCTCTGTGCTTGCAGTGCCAAGTGCGAGGCTCCAAGCTGGAGTCAGCCCTAGTACCCATGTAAAGCCCTAGTACCCAGGTATGGTGGTTCACTTCCTAAATCCCAGCACTGGGGGAGCAGGGAAAAGCAGATGCCTGTCACTCACTGAGCGGCAGACTGGCTGAAATAATGAGCTCTATATTCAGTGAAGGACCCTCTCCAAAACGAAGGTGGAAAGCAGTTGAAGAAAACGTGCAGTGCTGAATTCTGGCCTCCATATGTGTGGCTGCCTAGACATCCACACCCATGTCACACACACATTTACATTTGCGCACACATGTATGTACATAGACCTACCTACATTCTTAGAAAAGCTGAACGGTTCCTAGCTGGTGGGTCTGACTTTCTCACGGCAGGAAAAGAGTCAGTGCGCTCCACCCCTCACTCAGTGTGCTGCTAATAGGGTTAGGACAAGAGGGAACCAGTCTCTTTACTGTGTGCCCACTGTTGGCTAGGCCAGACTCCATGGGATAGTTCCAACCCAGTGGTTAAGTTCAGTGGGTCACAAAGCAAAACCGAAAGACGTGAGTAGGGAAGAGAGTCGCCACCACAAGCTCTATGTATCAAATAACAAAATTAATCAATGAAAAGGGGGAAAGAGATCCAAACCAACATACAACTACAGGAGTTCGGGATAGCGATTTTTCTTTCTGCCCAATGATTTAATAATGCCAAGAAAGCACCAACCATAATAAAATGGCTGAGCGTTCTGGTTTCACCAGGCACTGTGCAGAAAGAGCATAAAAACCATGGGCACTAGTTGGGATTGGGCTCATTGGGCAGGGTCAAGTTGGGCGTCAGTCAGGGCCAACATAATGGGCCTCCTCGAGGGTGTGTATGGCAGCAGCTTCGGCTTCCTGCCTGACTAATACAGATGTAGAGGCTCACAGCCATTCATTGAACTGAGTACACGGTCCCCAATGAAGGAGTTAGAGAAAGGATCTATGGAGCTGAAGGGTTTGCAGCCCCTTAGGACGAACAACAATTACTCACTAGTACCCTCAGAGCTCCCAGGGACCCAACCACCAATCAAGGACTATACAGGGTGGGATTGAATGTTCTGGCAGCAGGTGCATAGTAGAGGATTGCAAATTCGATCATCAATAGGAGTAAAGGACCTCGGCCTTGTGAAGGTTTTGTGCCCCAGTGTAGGGGAATGCCAGGGCCAATAAGTGGGAGAGGGTGGGGTGACAGGCATGGGGAGGGGGGAGGCAACAGGGGTTTGTTCTTGTTTTTGTTTGTTTGTTTGTTTGTTTGTTTTGGAGGGGAAAATGGGAAAGGGAAAATGTACATGTAAATAAAGAAAATACCTAATTAAAAAAAAACAAAAACAAAAACAAAAAAGAGTCTTATGGAAAGCTCTGTGGGACCTGAACTAAGAAGCACAGACTTCAGAGACATTCGCTGTCGGCTTAAAACAAATGTGAGATAAGGAAATTTTATTACCCATATATTTTATCAATTTTTAATTTTTGAATCAAACTGTCTTAACAGAAAATATGAGTCTTTTTGGCTATTCATAACACCTGATGATCCTTTCACGTATTTAATATTCTTTTCTTATATCTAATGCTGACCATCATTATTATTTTAAAAGAAAGATCATTCACAGTTCTTGCGCTGCTCACTTTTGGCAGTTTTAGTGGCCTCCAGTCTTAGAATTCCTTCTGAATATCAGTTCAAATAATGTGTTACTGAGACAGTTAAGGATCCTGCAGATTAGTTGCAGGAAGTGAACGAGTTTGCTTTTTTTCAATATCTACTTACAGGAAAAAATAAAATTTCAGTTTTAGCCCCTACCAGCTCCACTCTGCCACACACATCATTTTTAAGACAGTCTCACTATGTGACTGGCTGGGCTGGTCTCAGTCTCACAGAAATCCATCTGCCTCTGCCTTGTGGGTGCTGAGACTAAAGCTATATGTCACTCTGCCTGACCCATTTTTACGATTTTTGGAGTAAATATTTGAAAGTTCCTATAGAAAGGTTTTTTTTTTTCTATATTTACTCATTCAACACCCCTTGTGGGTTGAATAAGAACACATTAAATTACTCTACATTTTAGGGGTACATTGGTGTCTCTAGTTAGTTTTGTCCTATGAAACCCACTCTAAACACACACACAGAGTTTTCTATAATAAAAAGACAGCATGCATTTATCTTTAAGTGTGTGTCTAAAAGTATGACTTGTTTTGAATTAAAATGAAGGGGAAATATAATTGTTTTTCTTGAAAAATCTCACGAACTTCCCTGTGGTGGCTGAGGTAAAACAGAAATCATTATTCAGATAGTAAGAAGATAAAACGAGAGCCATTTGTACTGTCTGCACAGGTAGTATTGTCATGTTGAGGTTGTTGATGCTTATTAATTAGGCGATGGCCTTTCAGATTCTCATGGAAACCCCGTGTCTCCCGAGGACCAAGTCAGCCTTGCTCAGCAGATCTCCGATGTGGTGAGGCAGCCAGCCTTCATTGCGGGCATCGGGGCAGCCTGTTGGATTATCCTCATGGTGTTCAGCATCTGGCTTTACAGACACCGCAAGAAGAGAAACGGGCTCACCAGCACGTACGCGGGTATCCGGAAAGGTGTGCCGGCCATAAAACCTTCTATCTTGAACTGATAAAATGATATTTATGTCACACAGCCTTTGTCCAAAGGCTTTAGTAAATGAAGGCCTTGTCTCAGTGCTGTTACTGCCGTACTGTCCACAGAGGAACTTGCCTGGGTTTCAGGACAGCCAATAGAATTTGTCCACCTCTCAGAACCCACTGCCTAGGTTTGGTCAAGGTCTAGACTGTGCCTGACTCTTTCAGGAAGATATTTTATCTTATGGTCTTGTAGGAAATTTGAAATCACCCGTCATAGGAATTAGAAATCCAGGCTTTAAACTCAGGATTTGCTCTTTGTTATTGTTGCTGGGGGCTTTATCTTGCTTTAGTTTGGTTCTTATGGATGAGTCGTTACCGTCATTTATTTATGTATAATAATTGCCCATAGTAGATGGAAATGATGGCTGTCCTGGGTGCTTTAGGTAACAAATTGAGGAGGTTTATGTATCATTCATAGATTTAACATTGTGGAGTTGTTGTCTTGCGATCCAGAGACACAAAACTCTCCTAGCTCTGAAAGCATTTTTTCCTTCACTAATGTCCTCTGAGCGTGCCAGTAAAATACCCATGTGCCACCATAGCTATCCAACTAGTACCTTTGCCTTTTCAATTAGCCTCTGTTGAGGCAGCCATCGTGAAACATAATGACAAACGTAATTTAATGAGCCCTTGATTCTGCTGTCCTCGCTTTGACAATTCTTTTTTTCCTTTGTAATCCTTTCTCTATGCATTTTTTAAAAGGATGTTGTGTTATCTTAAATGGCCTATGCCGACGCCCCCCCCCCCAACAATGCCAGAGATTGCAATAAAAGATGATACGGCACATTTTAAAGAGATCGGTGCAAAGCGCACATTTGCCTATACAACGTCAAGCCAGAGTGTGAGACTTTGGCTGCCCGTGTGGATTTTTGGTGTGGTCTTGCTGTATCTCAGTGGAGGTGGTGTGATGTGCGGGAATCCTGCGTACTTCAGTACATCCACACAGATCAGTGAGCACATAGAGTGTTAACTGTGTTACTAGAGAATGAAGTTAGGTTTCAGTAGGTAACAATTCCATTTAGTACTGGCCTTCCTTCATTTATCCTTTATCTTCACAAATTACGGTGAGCAGAAGGACCTGTACTCTATTTCCCCATGTCCTTGTAATCACAAATTAATGTTCAGGCACTCCATTCTTACTTGAATAGATTTACTTTCAAATGCGCCTCTTTTTTGTGTGTTTTATGAGGACTTTTACTGTGAAAGGTATTTTGTTTTTGTTTTGTTTTGTTTTGTTTTAATGTTGCTAAATTATATTAACTTTTAAAGATCTGAGGTGAAAAAAAAAAAAAAAAACCACAATAGAATTCTTAGGGTGGGCCTGCTGGGCTACATGCGAAGGCCAGTGGGTAAACTGAGCATGTGTTGAGGGTTCTGTTGCTGTTCTTCCGAGTAAATGGAGTGCTTTGGACAGAAGCAAAGATGCTTCCCGTGTACCCCCAATAAAGCTCCGATCCTACCATCAATTTCCTATTGATGGGCGGATGAAAAATATACTTCAGTGTTATTGATACATGATAAATAATCAGCTCTCTGGTTTTATTTGCCCTAAAGATTTGTTGAAGGCAAGCTTTAATCTGAAAGGAAGGAGTGGAGCCTTCCTGCTTTCTTTATTAGAGCTGCATTACCTTTAAATTGAAGGGAAGAGACTGGAAAAATCACTCAGTCTCCTCCCTCTATGAAATGACATGGAAATTGCTGTGTTGCTGGCCCACACCCAGCAAGGAGAGGTGACGGGGGGAGGGGGAAGGAGGGAGGGGGAAGCAGGGGAGGCCAGACAGCTACTTTTGAGGTCTGCAGTTCAATTTCAGGCATTATTGATTAGATTAAGATTTATAACTGCAGAGGGAGTGAAGGTTCTCAGAGGGGTGGTATTGTTCTTTTGTTCAGCTTCTAGGATGGCGTTATAAAAATAAAAAAAGGAAAGAAAAAAATGTTCTCTTTCTGCTCCTAGAAAAAGCTTCTACGTGCAAAATACAGCAAAGAAATTGGAGTTTTGACTCCACAACTTTCCCTAGCCGTTCACAAATTTTATGATGATAACAAAAACAAGTGACTGTATGTTAATCTGTTTCTGTGGTGCCGGGCACCACACAGTGAAGCAGTT
>JADRCD010210420.1:828-22269 GCA_019843815.1 Montemys delectorum
CTCCTTCTTTTAAAGATTTATTTTATTTTATTTATTTTCTGTATATGAGTACACTGTAGCTGTACAGATGGTTGTGAGCCTTCATGTGGTTATTTGGAATTGAATTTAGGATCTCTGCTCGCTCCGGTTGGCCCCATTCGCTCACGCCCAAAGATTTATTTATTATTAAATAAGTACACTGTTGCTTTCTTCAGACACACCAGAAGAGGGCATCAGATCTCATTATGGGTGGTTGTGAGCCACCATGTGGTTGCTGGGATTTGAACTCAGGACCTTCGGAAGAGCAGTCGGTGCTCTTATCCACTGAGCCATCTTGCCAGCCCAAAAAGATTTATTTATTTCATCTATGTGAGTACACTGTTGCTGTCTTCAGACACACTCGAAGAGGGCATCAGATCTCATTATGGGTGGTTGTGAGCCACCATGTGGTTGCTGGGATTTGAACTCAGGACCTCTGGAAGAGCAGTCAGTGCTCTTAACCGCTGAGCCATCTCTCCAGCCCCTGCCTCCAGCCTTCTTTTTTTTATTGTGTGTGTTTATGTTGCAGTGGGCTCGAGGAGGTCACAGGGCAACTCGTGCAGCAACTTACAGGACTCAGTTTTCTCTGTCCACCATGCTGGTCTCAGAGAGCAAACTCAAGCCATCAGGTTTGGGGTCTGTGCCTTCTTGCGTGGTTGACTGGTTTCGTTTAAGTCACCGTTTGCTTGTATTTTCTGTGACTTCCAGAAGAACTGTATCCTCAAGCAGTGGTCTCAAAAGCAGTCATATGGGCTTAGAGTTGAGGGGATGGCACTGCCCACAGTGGACTGGGCCCTCCCATACCAGTCAGTAGTTAGGAAATGCCCCATACACTTACCAGCTGCGTAGTCTAATTAAAGCATTTTCTTAATTAAGGTTTCTGTGGGTGTTAGGGTTCTGTCTTAACTGAGGAGCTGTGCTTCAGACTGGGGCATAGTCACAGTTCTTCTGTGATGTTTGTCCTGGGAAAAGTGGACCCTCAGGACATGTTCTCCTTGCTCTCAACTCAGGAGTTGAGTCACACACCAGAACACTTAGACCCTCTGTGCCTCACTCTCACACGCTTTGTGACTGGCCAGGAGCCGAGCGCCAGCCAGCATCAAGGTGTGAGGATGAAAGTCAGTCCCTCCTTATGAGGCAAGGAGGAGGAACATCCAGGGATGGTGAATCTCCGTTGTCAACTTGAGATCTAGAATCACCTGGGAGAAGAGCAGCTTTGAGGGGAGTCAGGGCAGGAATTCAAGAACAGGGCAGGAACCTGGAGGCCAGAGCTGATACAGAGACCACAATAAGCAGACAAGCAAGGGGTGGCTTACTGGCCTGCTTCTCAGGGCTTGCTCAGCCTGCTCTCTTATAAAATCCAAGACCTCCCTCCAGGAGAGGCACCACCCACCATGGTCTGGATTCTCTTATGTTAATCACTAATTAAGAAAATGCATCACAAACTTGCCTACAGGCAAATCTTATAAGGGTCATTTTCTCAATTGAGAGTCCCTCTTCCAAAACAATTCTGTCTAGAGTCAAGCTGACATAAAACTAGCCAAAACAGTTTCTTTTTTTTTTTTTCCCACATGACTCTAGTTTGTGTCAAGAGGACAAAGAAACAAACACCCCAATCAGTACAGATCCCCTGGACCTGGAGTTACAGATGATTGCATGCACCTGACATGGGACCAAATTCAGGTCCTCTGGAAGAGCAGCAAGTGGTCCCCTTAGCTGCTGAGCCACCTCCCTAGCCCCACTGTCATCTTAAAAATTAGAGTATCTTTTCTTTATTCTTTTACAAGTCCGTATATGTACATAAGGTAAGGCATCTTGAGCTTATGCAACGGCCCTCCCTTCCCCATGGGATGCCCAGTGTGTCCGCGTTGCCCTCCACATCTGCTCCTTTGTTTTTGTTCTAATTACGGACCTACTAAGTCCTGTGGTGTTGACGGATCTTGTTGACTTGATGGAGTGCAGGCAACCAAGCACAGCTGCAGTGAGGGTGCCATGCCCCACATCATGCCCTGAAGACAGCACTGCGCACCCTTCCTCCCATTCTCCAGCCGTTACGTTCTTGCCACCTCCCTTCCACAATGTTCTCCCAGCTTTGGGGACAAGGGTTGGTACAGATGCCCCAATTTAAGAGTTGAACATGAAGCAAAAACTTACTCTGAGTGCTTTGGCCAGTGGTGAACCTCTGCCTTGACTGCAGACCACCACAGGTAGAAACTTCTTTGGCCAAGGTTGAGGGCAGCCCTGACCTGTGGCTGTAAGCATAAATATTCAGAAATCAGCTTGGCAGCATGCCCATTTTTGCAAAACGACAGTAGTAGGTTCTTCCCTAGGTCCTGTGACCTCCTGAGCCTGGGACTTTTGACTAAGTTTACAGTCCTAGGCCCGAATTCCTTTCTGGGGGGCAGGCTTCAAACCCTATTGTAGTTGGTTACCTCTGTGGGGGTCCCTGCAGGTGTCATGGGAGGCAGGGAGGGAAATGAATCACAAAGAGAGTGAGGATAAAAACTAAGCTCAGCCTGACTCATCTGGCTGGATCAAACTTCTAGGGTCTGTCGGGTGGTTTATTACCAGCATATTCAAACTTGGTACAATTTGGGGAAAATTTCCTGGTGTAATACAATCCCCGGTGCACAAGAAAGTATAATTACATAGAAATTCCAAGTACACGTCATCTCTTCCAGGAAGACGAGCTCTAGAGAGATAGGTTCTTGTATTCGCTTAGGAGGCTAAGAAGGATCTGGCCTGGTCTTGGCCATACAGGTTAGGACAAATACAGAGGTCACTTCGTATCTCTGATGCTGGCTGTGGGAGCTTGGAGGAGCCTTTGGCCGTACAGCCAATGTAAGTAAGGGTCATTTAGATTACTAGACACTTCTAGTCCTGATTGTGGGAGCTTGCTATGGCCTGGACCAACAGATATCAAAGATCACCAAAGTATTAATCACCTCCAATTCCCAGCTTTCTGGATAGAAGAACAGGTTTTATGTCCTTTATTTTGAGAGGGCAGTCCTATATGCTTTAACATTCCTGGTTTCCCTGGAGATCTATGACTGCAAGAACAGTTTGTTCCCAACATGCCTCTATAACCTTCATACTTCAACTGCCCAGTGGTCACATCTTGCTAGGAAAGGCAGTATTGTGTAGCTTGTAGGGTTAGGGTTAGGGATACCATTGACATCTTTGCTCAGTTAGCAGCTGGCTTAGTTAGCACTCACCATGCCTGGTACTGAAGCTACACTCGACTGTAGATACAATGTAGCCAGCTGCCTCGGGGCTCCTACTGCTGTGGCTTTCCCACCACGGTGGACTGAAACTTCCATCTGTGAGTCAAAAAATAAACCCTTTCTCTCTTAAGTTGCCTTTGCCCTGGTATCTTGTCAGAGTAATACGAAGAGAAACTATGATATACACATTGATGGCGACACACAGAATCAACAGTCACTTCTAAGTACCACAGGTTGGTTACCTCCCCACTGCTGTAAAATATCTGACGGCAGCTGCTTTAGGGGGAGATTTGTTTTCTCACAGCTTCTCAGGTCTCAAGCCCTCTCGGAAGAGCAGGCATAGCAGAGCTGAGTGACTCGAATCATGAAGGCTACAAAAGCAGCGCTGCCTGAAGAGTGAGAACAAACTGCACTCCCATGGCTATCCTCCCAGTGACTGTTCTCTCTAGGCACTTCCTTCTGTCATTCGCCACTTCCCAATAGCCTCTTCAAGTCTGATCCAATCTCCTCTGGAATGCCCTCACAGACGCATCTGGAAGAGTGTACTTTACTAGCCTAGCAGTCTCTCAGTTCAATAAAATTGGCCACCAAGATGAACGATCACATTAGGCCCCCATTCATCTCCTAGGCATCTCTCAGAACCACTGTTCCCAGGCTATGGCCTGAAATCCCACTCCAGCCCTGTGGATGCTACCCAGCCGGTGGCAATCAGACAAATTGTCCTTGTCTTCATACCAACACCATAGACAGGTTTCAGAGGTTCTGATGGCTGTCCCCAAAGGAGCGAGAGGAAAGACTAGCAGAGAGAGCTGTCTGCCTTCCTCTTTCAAGCTCTCTTTGAGGGCTTGTCCAGGGTAGGCAGTGCCACCCACATACCCAAGAGAGCAGGGGCAGTTCCCCAAGGGCTGTTTGATGAGACAAGAAGGTGTTTCCTGCAGTCCTCCTTGGACTTCAGACTCTCCCTCCCAGGCTTTGCACCTGCAACCCTGAGGGTTTGAAACCCCTCTCCTCAGCACAGCCTCCACACGGGTGACACTGCTGTCCACGTCTTCTCACTTTCTCTTGTTTTTTTTAAAATGCTTCTCAAACTTTCTGGAAGCTGTAGGCTGCCAAACACTCTGGAAGTGAGATGCTTGCAGTCCCTCCCATACGCTGCGGAATGCTAACTAACATTCACGGTGAATTGTGGAGTCGCTGCTTTTGGCTTCTGCCACCTGGTAATTAACTGTGGTGATTTCAGATAAATTTGACCTCTTCCTTCACAAGCGCTGCTGACACTACTCGGGCTCTTTCCTTTAAAGAAAAGATTAGATTTATGGGCACATGTGGAGGTCAGGGGGCAACTTCAGGAGTTGTTTCTCTCCCCCTGTCGTCCGCGAAGGTTTCCCGCCGGCAGGAACACACGGACACACACAGGATCCTTCTGCAGCAATTGTTTATTACGTCTTCAAAAGGGCGACCCCCGAAAAGGCACTGCTTATATATGCCCTGGAGCGGCGTGTTCATTCTGATTGGTTGTTTACTCAGGAGCGCAATACGCCCCCGAGATGGGTCGTGACTTGGCGGGCTCTGGCCCTAGGCTCATGCACAATTCACCTGTCTGCTTGCTATCACCGCTCACCTCGGCTCTCTACATCCCCTGACCAGGTAGGTCCCAGAGATTGAATGCAGATCATTGGGATTATAAGTACCCTGACCTACTGGGCCATTTCATGGGCCCCTTTTTATTGTTGACAGTCCTGGGGATTGAATATAGCCCTTTGCCAATGTTGGATAAGACCTTGCCACTAACCCCTGGCCCTGGTCCTTTACTTTTTATTATTTTATTTAGGGTTTTTTTTTTAAAGATTTATTTATTATTATAAATAAGTACACTGTAGTTGTCTTCAGACGCACCAGAAGAGGGCATCAAGATCTCATTATGGGTGGTTGTGAGCCACCATGTGGTTGCTGGGATTTGAACTCAGGACCTTCAGAAGAACAGTTAGTGCTCTTACCCGCTGAGCCGTCTCGCCAGCCCGGTCCTTTACTTCTTGAGACAGGGTTTCACTGAATTGTCCGGGTCTTTAACTTGTTTTGTCGCTGAGCTTTTGATCCTCTTGCCTCAGCCTCTGGAGTAACTGGAATAATGTCAGGCTTATGCCATCAAGCCCTGGCTCAGCCCAGGCTCAACCCAGGTCCTGCCGATGAGTCTAGCGGCATGGCTTTTCTGTCTATAGCAACTGGCCGCTGCTTCCTGTTGGGGGGGGGGGAATCTCCCATTATGTGAGACATTAGTGGGTGGCCCCGCTGTGGATCAACCAAGCTAAGGCCTCCTTAGGTCTGACCCAGGTCTGAGCCCCAGCCTGGGCAAGGACAGCATTGTGTCAGACTTCAGTTCCTGAAGTACTGAGCAATGGCCAGAGGCATAAGCAGTCTTCCGGATGAGAAATCAAGGCCTAATCTAATGCAAGGTGTTTATTGAACTTCCTGTCTCTTCCCTGCTACTTCCTCTAGTCTCTCCCTGGTCCTTCCTTTCGGTACACCCCCTCCCTGGCTATTGACACACACACACTGGTTTTCTTGTTCTGAGGGCACTCACCACAGTGAACCGCGAGACGGCTGGTGACCCACTTGCCAGTGGCTCCCTCTTGCTAAGAGAACCCTGGTTTTCCATCCGTTCACCCACTTTCCTTATGTACACTGGCTGGTCATTCTCATCTGGCCGTTTCACAATCAGTCCAAAGTTGGCGTTGTGATCTAGCTGTGGCCAGAGATGGCTGGAAGCCTCTGGTAAGGTTGTCTTCACAGACTGTGTCCTGTCCCCTTTCTTCTTGCTTCAGGGGGGAGCTTGAAGCCACAGCAGCCATCTTGTTACCAAAAGGAAAATACTGCAGCTTTGAAGAAAGTCCTGAAAACCAGTGGAGATGCCTGGGTCCCCAGAACTGCACACATATCCCAGACTCCTTCCCTCCAACATGCGGTCTCTGTGCGGGTCATGCTTTATTGTCTGGCTGCTTTACATGTTTTGTTCTTTGCAGCCAAAACACTCTGATAAACTGATTCAACAGACGAGAGTGTTTTCACAAATAACTGACCCGCAATTGTAGGTCCCGAGGGAGGCCTGGAGGATCTGGGAGACTGAAGTGGGTGCAGACATAGAGTCAGGGACCCCCTGGGCCTTTTGGGTCTCCCCATACCCCCCACCAGTCTTACCTCAGAGCAAGAGCGGCAGAGAAGGGGAGACATGGGTAGAGCCTGGATCCTGTCCCCTGAGATGGAGGGCAAAGAGACGAACCAAAAAAAAAAAAAAAGGGGAGCAGAGAAGCCTCAGCTAGGCTTGGGCTGGGCCACGGTCAGGGATGACTGACAGGCAAGGTGTGCCCAAGCACCTTCTACCAGAGCTGCTGGTGTTCTGTGTGAACGTGCATGTACACACATGCTCTGCAGCTTGGCTCCATCCCAGCCTGGGGATAACCGTGAGCTTCTGTCTCCCCCTCCTAAGTGCTGAGATTACAGATATGAGCTGTCACCACCACCGTATCCATAGAAATCACAAACCCAGGGCCTCACGCACATCGGGTAAGCACTCTGCTGAGTCCTCAACCCCTCCGTATGCCTTTTTTTGTTCGGTTTCATTTGTTTCTTTGTTTGTTTTGAGACAAGGTCTTACTGTGCAGCTCTAGTTGTCACTGAATTTCCAGGTAGATGGTGACCCTTGAACCCTGGTATCCCCACATGCAGCTCCTCTTTATACGTTTTAAAGTGTACTTTTGTGATTCTTTCAAGAGGGCAAAGATTGAGAGGAATCAGAGAGGAGGTACCCAGGATAATGAGGATGGCACTGAGGGAAGATGTGCTTTCTCTGTCTGTGTGGCTCCTCTCTCTCTCTCTCTCTCTCTCTCTCTCTCTCTCTCTCTCTCTCTCTTTGTGTGTGTGTGTGTGTGTGTGTGCCTCCCTCTGCCTCTGTGTCTCTTTCTGTCTCTCCCTTTCTCTGTCTCTCTGTGTGTCTCTCTCTGTCTCTGTTTCTGTCTCTTCCCCTCCCCCCTCCTCTCTCTGTCTCTGTCTCTTTCTGTGCCTCCCTGTCTCTGTGTTTCTTTCTGTCTCTCTCTCTATGTGTGTGTGTGCACCTCCCTCTGCCTCTGTGTCTCTTTCTGTCTCTCCCTTTCTCTCCATCTCTCTCTGTCTCTCTGTATCTCTCTCTGTCTCTGTTTCTGTCTCTCTGTCCCACCCCACCCCCCTTCCCCAACCTACCCTGATGATTAGGAAGGCACTGGAGAGTCAGAGGGCTATGGGCACAGTTAAGCTCCTCCCAGGAAAAGAATCAGGTTAGGGAAAGAAAGAGCAGGAAGAGGGCAGCGGTGTGCGAGGTCCATGCTGTGTAGAATCTAACGCCAGGTGAGAAGTAGGTTGTTTTTAGTAGCAGCCAACGAGTCATCATATGTTTCTATAGCCAAATCTAGTGGTACCTGTGTCGAGACTGAAGAGGGAGGGATTTACATGAGACAATATATAATATAATTAATATAAATGTAGGCCTGACACCCTCTGGTAGTGTTGGAAGCCTGTTATCTCCAAGGGGGTGCTGAGAAGCCTAAATGAGACCAGGAGGTGAATCTTGAGGGCACCAGACAGGATTGCAGCGGATAAAGCAAAGAAGCCAGGCTATAGGGTGTCTGGTCTGTAAACAAATGAACGATCCATTTGAGATTCCCCAAAAAAAAATGACTGCAAGAAAGATGAGGCCTTACCTAAGTTCATACACATTCAGGCCTTGAGACTGCTTCGCAGATAGCTTAGCATACAACATCGATGCTCGGAAGGATGCTATTTGTCTGTCGGCAGCCTTCAGGGCAAACGCTGTTAGCTAGCCACGCCAGCATTCTGGTTTCTCAGTCAACCAGAGGCTGCAGCCAGGCTCTGGGTCAAGACCCTCCTTCCCATAGGCCTGTAATTCTGCCTATCTTTCTAAGTTGCTTCTATCGAACTCCTACAGAAACTGTGCCCCGCCCCCTGGCGTAAACCACTTACATCTCTCTGAAAGCCCTGGGATCTGCAGACTGAGATCTGTATGCGTATGCGCGTCTCAGGAAGGTCACCAGCGCAGTCATGTGACAGAGGCGGCTCAGGGTAGCGCATGGGCAAGATGGAGAGAGGGCTAGCCGTGAAGATCCCTTGAATTGAACTGTTCTGATTGGTTTAGATCAGTGATTCTCAACTTGTGGGGAGAGATCTCTTTGGGGGGGGGGTTGTCTCATATCAGACACCGTGCCTATCAGAAATTGCATTACAGTCCATAACAGTAGCAAAATTAGTTATGAAGTGATAATGAAAGTAATTGCATGGTTGGGAGTCAGTCAGCACAACACCTGGAACTGTATGAAAGGGTCACAGTGCTCGGAAGGTGGAGTGCAGTGGGAACTTCAAGGTTCTTTGGAAAGTCAGTCGTGTCTGATGGATTTTTGGTGGGGCAAACACGTGAAGGAATGTCTTGCTGTAGCGGACACCGGTGAAAGGATGTTCTGCTAAAGCAAGCGCATGAAAGGACGTGTGATGAGGGATTCTTCACCAGCGACACATGCACATGTATTGGTTTGCCTTACATTGCATTGCTGAGCTCCATTTGTCATAACTCCATAGAGAAAAACCGCACCAAAACACTTTTGGCGGTGTACTGGCCACTTCTTGCCACTTCTGAAGACGTGGGCCGGCTGGCAGAGTGAGGTCGGCTGGCACAGACCCGCATGGAAGTTCGCTAAAGACAGACTCACTTGCTAAGGCAACGGCCGGCGTGTAGAGCCGGCTTCGCATCTTTGCTGATCTTCGCTTTGTTGTGAGAGGCGTGGCAGAGAACTTCTGCCATCCCCGGCGGTCCTGGTCACTCCCACTGATTCAGCTGAGATCTGGCTGTTTCTGCCAGGTTGTGCCACCCCTGCTGATTCATGTTTGCTATTCCAACACTACTGGATTGAATGGCTGATACATTCGTGGAGTATTTGCAAGTGGATCAAGCTGCCACCGCTAACTACTGTTATAAACTAAACTACTGTTGATTTCCTGACAACACAGATGGGATTTGCTCCAAAGAACAATTTCTAAACAGGCCCACTTTCTACGTATCCTAATAACCTCTCTTTCCCACTACCTCTGGTGGGTGGTAGGCTAGAAGGGACGTTCAAGCACTTAAGAACCGTCATTGAAATTAAGGTTGAGAAAAATTTAAACTTACAGTTGAGAGCCCTACAGCTTTCACTAGATTTAGGTGACAGACGGTGCGCTCCTTGTTTTTTTTTTTTTGTTTGTTTGTTTTTTGTTTTTGTTTTTGTTTTTGTTTTTTGACTTGCACTTGTGGATTGACAATGAGCATTAGCTGAAGATGGAGCGTATGCTAGGCTATTTCACTTCAAAGTCTGGTCCCTGGGCAGAGTCTCTTAGAAGCTCCAGAGCTCAGGGACAGGCCTAGCGGGAGTTAATCAGTGACATCCAGTCGAACCTCTGTGCTAAGGATTTTACCTAAGAAATCTCATGAGCTCGGACTGATAAGGTGGCTCAGCTGGTAAAGGTGCCCGCTACCACGCCAGACAACCTGAGTTCAATTCCCAGAGCCTCTGTGGTAGAAGGAGAGGACAGACTCTTGCAAGGTGTCCTCTGACCTCCGTATGTTCAATATGGCTTGGGTGTGCACATGTGCATACACACAAAAATAAACAAACAAACAAATACACAAACATACAAAATAATAAATGTGAAAAAAGACAGAGAGAAAGAAGCCTGATGAGCTCCCTGCAGGCTTAAGGGTTTTGGAATTAGTGTCCCTGAATTACAGATGGAAACATAAAATGTGGAGAAATGAAGACCAGGGTCTGTGCAGCCCCGCCCTCACCCCTCACAGCTGCAAAGGTCTGGTCAGCAAGGGTCACTCTGAGGACCAGGCTTTCTCCGGGGTCAGTGAATATGAGAGCCAGCCTTTTGTTTGTTTTTGTTATTATTTTATTTATTTATTTATTTATTCCCCTTCCCTTCTCCCTCTTGCTCCAGCCTGGCTCGCTCCAGCCCATAGGTGGTTTTTTTTTTTTATTGGTTTCCTCATTACGGATGGTCGTGAGCCACCATGTGGTTGCTGGGATTTGAACTCATGACCTCCGGAAGAACAGTCAGCGCTCTTAACAGCTGAGCCATCTCTCCAGCCCTTTGTTATTGTTTTAGATATTTTATTTGGGGGCTGGAGAGATGACTCAGTAGATAAGAGTACTTGGTGTAGCTGGGCGGTGGTGGCGCACGCCTTTAATCCCAGCACTTGGGAGGCAGAGGCAGGCGGATTTCTGAGTTCGAGCTCAGCCTCGTCTACAGAGTGAGTTCCAGGACAGCCAGGGCTACACAGAGAAACCCTGTCTCGAAAAAACAAAAACAAAAACAAAAACAAAAGAGTACTTGGTGTGCTTGCAGAGGAACCAGGTTTGATTCCTAGGGCCGACATGTTGGCTTACAGCCATTCATAGTTTCGGTTTTAGGGGATTGAAGCTTTTCTTCTGACCTTCTTGGGCACCATGAACACATATGCACGTGGTACACAGACATATACGTAGGCAGAACACTTATGCACATAAGATAAATATAAATTTAAAAATCATTCTTTTACAATTTCATACATGTATGTAACTCACTATGCAGACCATGCTAGTCTGGAACTCAGAGATCCACCCACCTGTCTGTGCCTCCCTGTGCTGAGATTAAAGGTGTACACCAGGCCAGCCTCCTCATCCTCTTATCTCCCTCTCGTGCCTGCTGAGCTTGGTTTTATGGGTATTCTTTAAATATATGTATTTTTTACTTTATGTGTATGAGTGTTTACCTGAATGTATGTCTATGTACCACAAGCATTCTGATGCCTGCAGAGGCCGGAAGAAGGCACTGGATCCGCAGAGGCTAGAGTTAAGAGATAGTTGTGAGCTACTGTATAAATGCTCAGAAACCAGCCAGCGCACTTAACCACTGAGCCATCCCTCCAGACCCTGGTTTTGTGGGGTTGTTGTTGTTGTTGTTGTTGTTGTTTGTTTGGGTCTTGGGGGTGGGGCAGCCACCCCCCATTATGTGGCTGGGCGAGCCTGGAACTAAGTATGATCCTCCTGCCTCAGCCTCTGGAGTGTTGAGATTACACAACACCACGCTATTTAGATATGACAAATACTTAGCTCTGTGATTGTCTGTTAAACTGGAAAATAAGAACGTATGTTTTCTTTGCAATAGTCTCAGCGCCTCTGTCACCTGTGGAACATGAGTTCCAGCAGCTGTCCACCAGTGGTAATGACTGAGTGATGACATCACCAAGGATTTTGCATTCCTACGATGGCAGGTATTTTTTTTTCAGATCGGGCTTTGGGGCCTCACTGTAACACCCTTCACAGATGAGCACCCTGAGGCCTGGGCGGGTCAGAGGGCCACAACTCACAAACAGGGCTCTGGCTCGCACTTTTATACCTGTGCGAGGCGGAAGAGCATGGGGGAGTGGCGTTCTCAAAGCCAACCCACGTGGCCTGGGACTGGAGACCCCCAAGTCCCACACCCTCTGGGCCAGGTGTGTCCGCCGGTGGCCACCAGGGGGCGCTGCGATGCCGGCGACTCTCGAGTGCGGTCCACACCCCTTCCACCGACCCAGCCTCACCTCCAGGGCCAGGTAGCTCGAGGCAGATGGAGCGAGCGCTTGGAGACCGCTGATCCATCCCCGCGGACGCGCCCCCTGGGCCCGAGCCGGCGCAGACTTCAGCCGCAGCCCAAGCCCAGCTCCAGGAAGGCTTCTCGGGGAGTCGGGATACTGCATCTCGGAGTCAGGGGTGCTGCGCCCCGGGCAGAGCTCCTTCCTCTTTCCGTGTGTGTGGGCTCGCTCTCATCTCTGCGGGCTTTAAATGTTGCACAATTCCACAGAAGAAGAAACTCTGCCACAAGGCCGGTTCCTATTGATACATCATCTACTTTCAAATTGGATACATTAGAAGAAATGGGTTGAGGATTATCTCTAGAGCACCCGAGGAGCATGTCTGAAGCCCCGGGTTTCTTCCCTTTATCCCCAAACAAACAAGTAAGAGTAAAGCTTTGAGCCTGCTGTCTTGACTTTGGGAGCAAAGTCCTTTCCCAACCTGGCACTCCATCTTTAGAGTGCACGAGTGGCGGCCCATAAGCCTCTCTTTCGGCTTTCATCCTGCATTGACCAGTGAGTGCAAGGGCTCTCTGCTTTCCGGCTCAAGGCAGTTCTGACAAGAGCACTGTGACGCTCTTCTCCGTGCAGGGGGAGGAGGACACAGATAGATTTGGGGGCAAGGGTTAAAACATCAGGTTCTGTTTCCACTCAGCACAGGAGAGACTGCACCCCTGTAAAAGCAGTTTGCACAGAACTCAAGTTTACCATCCTGTGGGACTCTCATCCCTGCTGTGCAGGGGTCTTACAGGGAAAGTGCAGATGCACGTGGGTGCGTGGGAGAGCATGTGGTGTGTGTGTGTGTGTGCGCGCGCGCGTGTGCACGAGCGCTATGAGATTGCGGATGCGCATGGGTGTGCATGTGTGTGCCGGAGTCTGTGTGCTATGTGATTGAGGATGCACGTGGATGTATGAGTGGGCATGTATATGTGCATGTGTGCATGTGTGTGCTATTTGACTGCAGATGTACGTGGGTGTGTGTATGTGACTGTGTATGTGCCTGTGTGTGTGCTGTTTGACTGCAGATGCACGTGGGTATGTGTGCTATATGACTGCAGATGCAGGGCATGGATGCATGCATGCATCTTTAGATACTGTCCAGCTTTTTTTTTCTTTTCGTTTGTTTGTTTTTTGAGACAGGGTTCCTGGCTGTCTTGGAACTCACTCACTCTGTAGACACCAGGCTGGCCTTGAACTCAGAAATCCACCTGCCTCTGCCTCCCAAATGCTGGGATTAAAGGCATGCGCCACCAGTGCCCGGCTTTTTTTTTTTTTTTTTTTTTTTTTAACCTTAATATCCGGCTGGCTGGTTGGATCCCAGGAGACTGTACTGGCTGGCCAGCTAGCTCTGGGGCCCACCTCCTCCACTTCCACTGCACTAGGACTGCAAGCTCCCTACTGCACCTCAATCGGGTCTTAACTGTCTCACACTGGATTCTGTCAGAGGGCCAAGCTGAAGCTCATTATAAAGCCAACCACGTATGCAAATGAGCGCTGGAGGTGTGAGGTCGTCTTAGGGTAGAAAGCACCTCTGGTTTGTCTAGTGGGGCTTCCTGGTGGTACTTCAAGCCTTTTAACAAAGTGGGGGATGGAGAGTGTGGTTTCAGGCCGTGGCTCACCCTTTACTGGTTCAGGTCTTTACTTGAGTCATCCCAGAATTCCCCTGACAGCCACTGGGAACATTCCAGAGTGTGACATCTTTCAGGAAACAAGCTTAGTTCCTGGAAATGTCACCCCACCATGTCTTTCTTAGAAACCCTACATGGCAGTAGCTGGGATGAATGGCAGAGGTCAGGGGTAATCCACTGGGGCCTGGAGAAGCACTGCTCCGGTTAGGGTTAGCACTGCTTCAGAAAGGTGCCTAGATAGCTGCTCCCTGGGGAGCCACAGTCAAATGAGAAATATGTGCTGCCTGCCGGGGCAGTGGGACTCCTGGCTTTCCAATGACTGAGCCCACTGGTCTCTAAGTCCCCAGCCTTTCTTCTTCCCTCCAGGGACCTGGAGAGAAACAGAGACATTGAAGCCAGCAAGAGCTCTGACTCATTTATTGTGAACTCACTGAGATGTTTGGCAAGAGCCCGTGGGCGTCTTGGGAGAACTCTTAGTTCACCTTTATTTCTTTCTAATGCGCTTTTCTCTTGAAATAGCAAGTCTGGTTTTACCAAAAATAGATGGAGCATATTGCATCAGAGCATCAGAAGAAATGAAGAATTGTCCTTTATTTCCTGCTTTTGTTTGTGTGCATGTTTGTGTTTGCGTGCGTGTGTTTGTGTGTGTGTGTGTGTATATGCGCGCATGCACAGGAATCCTGCTTCTGTTCTTCTATTAATGATAGCATTTCTGGTACATGTAGTTGTTTTACTGTTTTTGTTTTTTGTTTTTTTTAAACCTGGGTTCTAGGGTTTCATACTCAAGTGTTCCTGCTTGCTCAGCAAGCATTTTACCAACCAAGGCATCTGAGATCTCCAGCCCTAGTCTCCTATTTTAAACTTTCATAGGATCTGGGATCTGAGAAGAGACAAACACAGAAGGGGAGAGCTGAGGCAGTAGAAACAGTGTGAGGGATGGGAATTCACAGCTCGGGCAGGGAAAGGTTGAAACTCAATTTCAAAACTACCTTTAGGGAGCGTGTGGTGTGTGGGCCTTTAATCATGGCGCTTAGCAGAGGCAGGTGGATCTCTGTGAGTTTGAGGCCAGCTTGGTCTACAGAGAATGTTTCAAGTAAGCCAGAGCTACATAGTAACTCTCAAAAACAAACAAAATGCCAACAGCCTCCCTCTGAGTTTTACTTTTTCACATTTCACAGCAAATCCCCTGCATCTATGAGACATCTGTTTTCTTTCCGCTACTCTTAGCTGAGGTCGTGCAAACTCTGAAGTGAGCCCCTTGCAGCACAGGATGAACATGACTCTGCTTTGCTTACTGTGCCTTCCGGTCAGTGAGTGATTGACTGATAACCACTCTTGGGGAGTTCAAGTCCACCAACCATAAGATATCTGCTGAAAAAGCAGGGGAAACCGGCTCACTTCCTTAATTTGCATTAAAACAACATCAGGCTTTGCAATGCAGTTTCCATGGAGCAGGACAGTGTTTTGCAAACGGAGTTCAGAGCCAAGATTTGGAAAAGAGGGACCAAGAGGCAAGCTGGCCAGGGAAGGCACATGTATTTATAGTTTTGGTTCTAAAAGCTTCCTGAAAAGTGAACATGAACTTGAGGGGCATGTTTGTTTGTTTGTTTGTTTGTTTGTTTTACTCTCTGCCTATTCCAGAAATGGCTTAAGGTTGTATGCAACGTGCATAAAGCAGCTAGATTCTATATTCAAGAAAAACAACAAAACAAAACAAAACAAAAGTAGCCTGGTTGGTGGATCTGAAAGACCATCAGTTTGGAGGCAGCCTGAGCTACATATTAAGATGCTGTTACACACACACACACACACACACACACACACGCCAAGTAAAGTGAGAAATGGAAAGAATGTGTTATGATTAACCTTCATGGTCATCTTCACTGGATTTGAAATCACCCGGGAGACTCACTTCTGGTCACGTCTCAGCGTTTCCAGAGGGGTTTTACTGAGGAGGAAGACCCTCCCTCCTTAGGTTGCTTCAGTCTGGTTTTGTCATGATGAGAAAAGCAACTGACACAGAATATAAAACACTGTGGGAAATCCTTGGGTTAAAGCTTCAGGAGGGAAGCCATGCTGAAAGCGGGGGTTGCAGCTAGCAGGCAAAGTTCGCAGAAGGGTCAAAGTTCACAGAAGGGTCAAGTGGACCTGCGGGGGTGGGGGGGTGGGGAGGGGGTGGGCTGAGCTCTTTGTGGATGCTAGAGGTCTCCTGGAAACCAGCACATACTCTTCCATCTTGCCACCATCCTTGTCCTTACAGGCTGCATGCGGCCATCAGTCCTTTGGCCACACATCCCTCCCACATGAGCAGACACAGCCTACCCCAACCCCTTCATCCTTTACTAATAATTCCGTCAGCTTATGAGATCAGTGAGGCACAGCTGAGTGTTTCAGGTGAGTTTTCAGAGGTCATGAAGGTTAAGAGGCTATTACCATCATGGCAGGGATGCACAGCAGCAGGCAGAGATGGCGGTAGCAATGGCTTGAGGACTCACACTTCAAAGTGCAAATGGGGAGCAGGGAGAGGGAACGGGGTGGGGTGACATCAAAGCCCACCTCCAGGGACACACTGCCCATAGCAAAGCCATACTTCCCAATCCTCCCCCCAAAGCATCACCAACTAGGGATAAAGAATTCAAATACTCACTCAAACTGTATGCACAGTGCGAACAACTTTTCTTTGCACAAACTTCCGCGGCCTAAGCTACTTGGGCTGGGCCAACACGGATCGAACCTTTCAAACTGAGTGAAAATGCATCTTTCTTCTGTTTAGTTTTTCTCTCATGTGTTTTGCCCACAGCAGTGACAAGAGTAACTAATGTATCCACCCCCTCCTAAAAATATCAAAGGGAGCTGGAGAAGTGGCGCAGAGGACTGAGTTTAGTTCCTAGCACCTGCATGGCTATTCACAACGATGTATAACCTAAGTTCCAGGAGCCACATGGTAAACAAACACATATGCGAGCAAACCACTCATACGCATAAAATAAAACTAATACATCATAAAAAACAAAACAAAGAATGTGTTGCAATTAATGGTAGGATACTTACTTGGTATGGTTAGGGCCCTGAACACTGCAAAAGAATATACATATACATATATATTATATATGCATGTATATATACATAAATATATATGCACATATAATTAACAAATACAAAATACAAAATTTCACATTCAAGGACCTGTGCTCTTTAGAATGGCTAACGTTCGATCACCTGAACCTTGTGCCAGTCATGGATAAGGTCCATGTTCGGGTGCCAGAGAGGAGGAAGGTCAAGGGAGGCTGTGGGGTGAAGGGATTTCGAAGATAAATAGTTTATTTGTCAGCAGGGACGCCGCCAGGCAGACAGCTCAGGCGGAAGGTAGCACATATAGGCCACATAGGTAGGCACAAGCATATGTCTATACCGGGACACAAGCCCCGTGGAGGTAGGCACACAGCCCTATAGGCTGTCTCAGGTCAAGGCTCCTGAAGTCAAGGCCACATTTGTATAGAACCACATAGAAGGCATTTTGCCAAAAAAAACTAGTTATATTACAGATATGCCATCAGTGTTTACTAGTGTCGGTCGTTTGGTGCTGACTCATAGCCTTCCCCAGTGTCCACTGTCAGCTATGTTTTAGCTGATTTATTCTGGATACCTCTGTCAGTGCCGTGCTGTCTAAATATGCCAACCCTTACCGCTTCCTGTTCCTAACAGCTCAGCTCTTTGTGTGTGTGTGTGTGTGTGTGTGTGTGTGTGTGTAATGTGCGTATGCATTCATGTATGTGTGTATGCATGTGTATGTGTGTGTAATGTGTACACGCATGTGTGTACATGCATGCATATGTAATATGTATATGCGTGTGCATGCATGCATGCATGTGTGTAATATATACATACATGTGTGTAACGCATGTATGCATTGTATAATGCACGCATCTATATATGCACATGCATCTGTGTGAATGTGCGTACATGCGTGTTTGAGATTGGGTCTTCTGTTTCTTTAGAAGGCTTCAAATTCCCTATGTAGTGGAGGGTGACCTTGAATGTCTGATCCTCAGTTTCTACTTCCCAAGGGCTAGGATTATAGTCATGCGCACAATACCTAGTTAACGCAGTACTGGGGATTGAACTCAGGATTGTGCGTGCCAAGCACGTTTTCTACCCAGCCCCCTTTCTAGTTCTTTACACATAAATTCATTTTACTGTTGTGGTGGTTTGAATAAGAGCTCATACATTTGCATGCTTAGTCACCAGGGAGGGACACTATTTGGGAAGGATTAGGAGGCGTGGCCTTGTTGGCAGTGCGCCACCGAGGATGGGCTTTAAGGTTTCGAACGCCAATGCCAGGCCTAGAGTCTCTCAGTTTCTCTCTCTAGCTCTCGGCTATGACTCCAACACCAGGCATACCACCATGTTCCCTACCATGATGATAATAGACTAATCCTCAGAAACTCTGAGCAAGCTCCCAGTCAGGTTCTTCCTTTTATAAGTCACCTTGGTCACGATGTCTCCTAACATCATGAACAGTGACCAAGGCCGCCATCGGAACTGGGTAAGGCTAATACTATTAGTATCTAAAAAATTTTTCAGTTCTTTTTTTGAAATAGGAACTCTTTGTGTAGCCCTGGTTGTCCTGGAACTCAGAGAGATCCGCCCACCTGCATCTACCCCTCCAGGCTAGCATTAAACCACCACATTAGTACCACCACACCCAGCTTGGTACTTGAATTTAACTGCCTCTCGGGGGCCCTAGCATTTATAGACCCTCTGTAAATTTCCCAGAATTCCAAACATCACACAATCACAGAAACTATCTACAGCTGGCAAAACCATGCCTCTGCTAGAGCATGAGGCAAATCATAGACAGCTGTTGCAAAGAGGGTCTGTGATCCACAGTCCTGGGATTAAAAAAAAAAAACACACACACACACAGTCTTATAATATTTCTGTGCTTTTTATAAGAAACCAAAATCCCAAAATTCTCACTACAAAACCTAATAAACTCATTGGATTCCCAATGAACTTTGGTCAAATAGCATCTCAAGTTATTGCTGGGGCCCTAGAAGGGGAGAAGAGTTTTAACAACACTCACGCAACCACATCCTGGTCTCCCCTCTTTGGTGGCTTCCATTGGCACCTTTTGTTTAGTTCAGCAACTCACTGATCTGGACAATTCCAAGGAACACCCACAGCGGACAGTATAGCCAGGAAGCAGACTATGCCAGCTCCATGTGGCAGGTGTAGAGCTCAGCTGTTCAATCCTCATCTGGAGACGGGCCTTCACAGTGACTGAGCAAGGCAGCTGTTCGGCCTCACTGTTGCAGGAGAGCACAGAGACACTGAAGGCCCAGCTAATCCTCTTCTTATGCTTGGTCTGGCTCATTTGCACAAAAATCTTACCTCAGTCAAAGATGGGTTTTTCCTGGTTGTTTTCCTATCTGTCTCCTCCCATGACAAAGGAGCATATGACGTTCTTTGTAAGCTGGACCCTAGTTACACACTCTGACCTCGAAGCTAGGCCTGTGTTACTGACCAGCCTCTTCACTAGAAAGGTAGAACTGAGGGACTAATTAAAAAAAAAAAAAAAAGTCCCTGATTATCCTGGTGAGCATCAGAGAACAACTTGACTTGGCCTAGAGTCATCTGAGGGAGTCTCAAGTGAGAGATCACCTGGGTCACTTTGGCCTGTGGCCACATCTAGGAAGGTTATCTGGATTGTGGAATGGTGTGAGAGGGCCCAGACTAAGCAGGGGTTTCTGGCCATGTAAGAAGCTAGCGTGCGTGCGCTTAGGAGGGCGCCAGAGAGCTAGCCTGAGAAAAGCTACTGGCTGGAGTTTCTGCTGTGACTTCCCTCAGTGACAGACTCTGGCTTGAAAGTGTAAACTAAATTAACCCTTTCCTCCCTACGTTATTTCTAGAATGTTTTATCACAGCCACAGAGAGGAAATCAGCTAGTTCCTCACTCCCAACAGCTCCAGACTCGACATATGCACAAAGCAGGACGTTCCCAGACTCTAAAGGAAAGTCTCCTCAGAGAGCTTAAAGGAGGCAAGCAGCTCCCCAGGCAAACAGGGCAGTGAGGTGCAGGCTGGTTGCTAGGGACCTTTGTGATCTCTCATACCCAAACTGAACCCAAATACTGGCAGGAAACCCCCTTACTCCAACCTCACGCCCGCCCTGATGACCCAGGAGGAAACCACCGCTCTATTTACTTAGCAGCCTTCAAAGCTGGCTCTTCCCTTCCCTGCCAAGCTGCCTGAGCCCCTTCCAGGTCCAGCAACAGTGAGTGACCTGAAGCAGATCATTACCAGGTATCCCTGCAGGGCGAGGAGACTGACTGCCCAGCCATGCTCAGGAAAGCATGCCTACCCTGGAGCATGTTCGTGTGTGGCCTTGGAAGGTATGCCTGTGGGCTTGGTCATGACTAGGGGAGATGTCATTAGTCTAGACCATGCAGAAACGTGGCCGTCTAGTGACCAAAGTTTAGAGTTTAAAGTTTAAAGTTTAGTGACAGTTTAGAGGCCAAAGTTTACCTTTGGGGACTCTAGGAGGGTGCTGGTGTCTAAGCAAATGGACTCTTATTTGTTCTTTTTCCTCCTGTGTAGATGGGAACACACTGAACGAGAAACAGAAATGCCTTGGGAAGAACTGATGTGCAAGTGATTCACTTACTCGAAATTCAAATTGCCAGGGAGCGAGGCCTGGGGAGACTGTGAGAGCCTCTGCTGCTCAAGCACGAACACTCACGTTCAGCTCTCAGTGTCCCGGTGACACCCCCCGCCAAATTCAATCCTGGAACCTACAGGAGAGAGCCGACTGCTGCAAGTTGTCCTCTGCTCCTCATGCATTCCGCAGCACAAGTGCCTACCCCGCCAATCATCAATCAACTAATCAATCAATCATCAATCAATCAATCATCAGTCAATCAATATTTTTTAGAACAAGGTGTCAGATTAGACAGCTGGCTCCACAGTTGAGAGCATTTGCTGCTCTTACAGAGGGTCTGCACCCACATTAGGTGGTTCATAACTACCTCTTACTCCAGTCCCAAGGGATCGGACAGCCTGTTCTGGCCTCTGTAGACACCAGCACGCATGTGTTACACACACACACATATGCAGTTACTCACACTTAAACACACACTTTTAAACGTGAGGGGTGGCTGCACATGCCTGTGACCCCAGTATTATGGGCTATGAGAAGGAGGACTGCTGGGTCTTGATGGCCAAACAGCCTAGTTCCAGTTTCAGGGAAAGACCTTGCCACACAGAAGTGAGACAGTGAAAGAGCACACACGCACACATGCATACATACACATTTACACACATAGACACATGCATATACACACATGTTTGCATACATATACATGCACACACATATACATGGACACTCATACACACACATGCACACACACACACACACACATGTTCACATATACACCACACACATGAATGCAAAAGAAAGAAAAAAAAAAACCTGCCCCGAGGAAGACTCCCCAGCCTTGCTCGTCCTGTTGGAAATATGACTTGGTCTCATTTACATTGTTCTCTACTTGCTGGATTCTCTCTCAGTCACCTGAGGACTGCTCTTGTGGAACTGTCAGGGGACAAGGTCTCACGAGGCTCTTGTGGGCTCCATGGGTTCTGGGATAAGTGGGTATTTCTGAGTGGCAGGCTCCTCTCCTGGCCTCAGGGCCCAGAACCCCCATCTACTTACATTCATCCCTCTTGTCCCCTACCATCTGCTTTCTTCTCTGTTCTCCAGATGTGCATCTGGGAGCAGAGGTTAGAACTGAACCAGATCAGAAGGCTTTGCTTGGTCAGGCCATTTGGCTTTCATGACTGTAATCATGAAGAAGAAGAAGAAGAAGAAGAAGAAGAAGAAGAAGAAGAAGAAGAAGAAGAAG
>JADRCD010210422.1:12502-29733 GCA_019843815.1 Montemys delectorum
ACTTCTACTTCAGATAGGTCAACATACCTGGGCATAGAAAAAAGCATTTGTATTTTCCAGGGATTAGTATCTTCCACTTATTTGTATCTTTCCTGTAGTACCAGAGGCTAATAAATCACTTTTCATTCATAATCTCAGATAATACAAGTTCAGAGCCACTGCTTTTCTATTGGGAAGGGGAAAGGAAGATGTGGAAGACACTCTCACTTACCACAGACTGCCAGGCCCTAGACTGGGTGTCTGTCTTGACTAGATCAAGTGCTGACTCAGTTTCTAATGGCTCGGGGCCACCTTTCCTACAGGATCCCAACCTCCCTTCTGCCCTGTTTGGAAAAACTGAAGGCCATCAAGTGCTTGTTGTTGGTCAAATCAAGTGACATGACTCTGCTATCTCCCAAGAGAGGGAGGGAGGGTCCTTTGATGAGAGCATTAGCAAGGGTGGGCTCCACACGGACCAGCCTGGTCTCTTAGTTTTTGTCAGTCTCCACTTCTCTGACCCTCCTGGATCCTTGTTTCCAATCTTAACACCTTCATTCTTTTTAAAATGCCCAGTGGCCTCTATAAAAGACTCCCCATTGCAGTTATTGCTGACTAGCGTGCATCTCCATCACGTTTGTGTCTGGCTCTGATTATTTCAGTAGACACCTAGGGATGAGAAGCAAGGCTGGGTATGAGGCCTGACTTTGTGCAGATGCCTAAGTATAGGAGAAACATTCATCTCAAGAGGGGTAAAGAGAAAAAGAACATGCAAAACATTCTCCATAAATGGCATAACTGAAGACAAAACACTAGTTTATAGTACATTCCCTAATGCCAACTCAGCAAAGGCAGAAAGAATTCTAAAGCTCCTACCCGCATGATCAAAGAAGAGGAATTGGGAGAGACTAGCTCAGTTTGAAGACTAAGTCAGTGAAGACAAAGGCAGTGGTTGCCTGGCAATCTGTTCAGCAGGTTACCACAGCAGGGGTTAGCATCAAGGTATTTTACTGGTGCCTGCCTAGGTCCTGAGGAGAGAATGACATCTAAGGCTAATCTGAGGCTGGGGGGTGGGGGGCGTAGGAGGTGGGGGGGGGGGGGTGGGGGTTGGGGGTGGGGGGAGACAGGGAGGGAGGGGGAGAGGTTGGAGCATTACTACAACAGGAGGGCACCTGGCTGCATGGCAGGTTGCTTGGTGTAGAGATAAGCTAGGTTCAGATCTCTCCATCAGTTCCTCAGAGGTGCTAGGTTCTGAGTCTTCATCAAATATCCCCAGGCTGACTAGGGTCTGTAAAAGGCCTGGAGATGCCACCATAAGAGTAAATATATGCGGAGAGAAGAAAGCCACGGAAAGAAGAAAGCATGGGAAGGTGCAGGAAAATGGATGAGGTCCCAGTTCCAAAAGCAGAGATAGAATGGGGAGAGAAGCCTGAGATTAAAGGAGAAGGCTGGCTGCTTTCCTAGTTAACACTGCCTTGGCAAAGGGAGACTGAGCCTGGGCCAGGACAGCGGCAACATGCAAAACAGCTTGGAAACAGAAACCTTATAAGATAGGGGTGACTAAGTAGGATGGGGTAAGGGTAGGAGGGACATGGAGCAGGAAAGAGACCAATAACAACCCAGCTTGTGCTGAAGGTGTCATCATTTAGACAGTGAAAGAGAGATCAGGCTAGCAGAGTCCTGTCTCAGAGACCTTGGTGTCCATGTCAGGACCCAACCTGCCTCTGTGGTTAGCTGAAAGGGACCAGGATTCAGAGGCTCGGTGATGATTCAGGTCACCCACCTGGGTGGGTGACAATTCCCAGCAAGGAACAGAGACAGAGGAGGGCACAGCTGCGATGACACTCTGAGTCGCATCTCATTTTATTCTTATCTTGGATTTTGTTTTTTAAGATTCTCATGGATCTGAGACTGGTAGGACATTAAGGGTTATGATTTTAAGCCACGCCTTCTTTGCTATATGCCACTTTCGATGTATTACTTTCCAATAGGTCTTTCTTACCTGAATTTTAAAAGGAAATACATAAATTTTAAATCAAGGGCAGGATTTTACACTCTGAAATAAAGACAACTGGTATCCGTATTTTATATCTGGGATGTACAACTAGTTTCATACTTCGCAGAATGCCTCATTTAAATTCTAATGTATTTTAATAAGGAATGAAAGAGAATATCACTCAGTATACTTTTTTCTTAAATTACCCCTAGTGCTTGATTACCCCTCCACAATCAAAATCATGTCTTAAATATGAATGATACAAAACAAGACTACAGACTGCCTGTCTAACAGGAAGACTTCAGCTGCTTGTTTCAAATGACATACCTAGCTATTCAGTAATCACTTTATAATAACCCCCTTCATTTCCAAATCTACTTAGCCATCAGGCAGCGGTGAGGAAGGAGCTGGCAGCGGTTTCTACAACTGCACATTAGTTTTACATTACATGACAAGCTAATTCTAGAGACTTCTAAAGAGAGACAAGCATGGGTCCTTGTGACTTTCTTCCCTTTGCATGAAAGAAACGTGTGTCTAGCTGGTAAGTGAAAGATAAAAACAATAGAGATGCTCTTCACTTGATCCCCTGCTGGTGACAGCTGGCCCCGATTGCACCCCAGGTGACAAGGAGCACCTCTAAGTCTTACAGTTCCTCCCCAGCAACAAGCTGAGAATCCTCCTGCTGCAGGCTATGGAATCCCACAGCTGACTTTCTATCGAAGTCCTGGGACTAGCTGCCACAGGTCATAGTGCAGGACCACCTTCCTTCCGAGGATCATGGGGCAGGAGAGCCCACTGAGCTGTAAGGTAACTGACATACACACTTGGGCCTTTTCTCTTCCCCTGTCATAGATGTGTTTTTCAGTGCAGATTAACTTGGGCCAGGCCTTTAATGGTACATCTAATTGAATCCCAAGCCACACTAAGTGCCAAGTGTGTGCCCATTTACTGCCCAACAGTTGAAAAGGTGAAACAGCTTTGAAGGCATCATTGAATCCTGCCCATGATGTGCAGCTGAGAAACGCTTTATGCTCTCGATGTAAACTTATAAGATCTCCGTCCTTGCTAGGAGATCAGATGTTGTTCATAATAATATACAGAAATAAATGGGATATTTGATACATCAGTCAGAGAAAGAAGGGGAAGGGGGCTTCCCTGCCATCTTTATAGTCTAACCACACCCAAACACACACACACACACACACATGCATGAACACGTGCACACACATACACACACACAAACACATGAACATGCAAACACACGCGCACACACACGCACACACACATGCACACACACGCACACATGCACATACGTGCACACACATACACACATTCTCACACACACACGAACATGCACACACACACACACGTGTGCTCGCACACACACATACACACAGGAACATGCACACATACACACACACACACACACACACACACTGTGTTAATTCAGGACGGTCATCAGTGATACCTCTGAAGCATGGATCTGAGCCAAGGCTGCCTGCCCCGACCAATCCACGTTAAGGAAGTATGACCAGTGAATGTAACATAGGTGAATGGTGAAGTCATGCTTTCCCTCTGAGTGGTTGGATTTAGGTACACGTAGTCAGCCTCAGCTAGAGAGCAAAATGAGACCCAGTTTGGCAGGTTAACTCTGGGGTGTGGGGACTGGTAAGTGAACGACGCTCACACACAAATGGACTCTTAGCTGTTCCATGGCCCAGGCTCTGAGGGAATACAAGTTGCTCTCTTATCAAGCGTATATATAGAGATAGAGATAGAGATAGAGATAGAGATAGAGATAGAGATAGAGATAGAGATAGAGATAGAGATAGAGATAGAGATAGAGATGTATATGTGTGTGTGTGTATATATACATACATATGTATATATATGCATATACATATATATATAGAGAGAGATTTATATATCTCATGCCATATATGTATATATGCATATATATGTGTATGCATATACATACATATACATATACACACATACACACATTCACACATATAATACACAAAGCTATTAAGCATAAAAGTAATAATTGTGAAATTACAACAAGAACTTTAAGCTGAGGACTGAGGTACCTGCCTCCTAGCACTCGGGAGGCAGACACAGTGTTTCACTATGTGAAGAAGATGGAACCTCCCTTTGTTGATTGATTAATCATTGTCGTGTGGTGGTGGTGGTGGTGGTGGTGGGACCCAGGGCCTCGGGCATAGGAAATGATGTTCTCCTCACTAAGCCCAGGGTGCCCATTCACTTTAAATAGGAGCACAGGCAGTAAGGTACCATATCGTTGAGGAGAGAAACTCTGGAATGTGTGCGAGTCCTCAGGACTTCTGAGGTCCTGCTTCCTGGTGTGTACTCCCTCTGCATGCACACAGTGCTCACCGTTTAACAGGCATCCTCGACATGGACAGCTGCATTTTATTAACTTCCAAGGCTGGTTTCTAGACCATAAATCTAGTGGATTCTAATAATGGAGGTATTAGAAATCAACTGCATAGAGTTACAAATCTGGCAATTACTTCTGAGCTGTACAAAATTGTAACATACATCAGGGTCTCTCTAATTCTATCAGAAAATTAAACTAGAAGAGGGCCCTAGTTATTTAGAAATATGGAGATTTGATCAAGAGATCATAAAGACATGTGTCCCCATAGATGTTTCTACAACTGACCAGATATCCTACTTCTAGTTATGTATATAACACTGGTCATTTTGAATTTTCGCAGGATTGAAGTGGGAGGAGACAAAGGCGGAAAAAATACAAACCAAGAAGCTAAGGGGCTGCTGGAAAAGTTATGTTATTGTCATCTATAATACGATTAAAAATATGGGCACCTGCTAAAACCTTGAGCCCCTAACTGAATACCACTGAATCCCAGGAGGCTGCGATGTAGTTTTAAAGCTATGTGGGGCCTCTGCTTCTTCCCATCCTGCCAGCTGTCTGCTTCCCACTGAACCCAAAGAAAACTCGATTAGTGTGATAACCAACTCCATTCTCTAGTCACAGTGATAGGCTCTGCCTCTAAAGTGACTCTAACCATACCCCAGCTAGAACATGGAAACAATATCAAAGTCCAGTGGACAAGTAAGCGTGAATCCCAATGGAATATAAATATGAAAAACAGTAGCTTGGAGCTTACAGCAGCCCTCTTACATAAACGGTTTCCCAAGGGGAACCAAGTTCAAGGTCTGATGGGGACACACAAAGAGGGGAAGAAAGAACAGAAGCTAGTGAGCAGGGACTGGCACGCAGCACAGCAATACTGCTCACCTCCACGCCCTCCACAGGACTAGGCGTATGCGTTCCTTCTGCCTTGGGGCAGAACACACACTTAAAACCTGGCCCCTAAAGAATGTTTCAGTGCTAACTTAAGGCATCTGCTGAAGGTCTGACCTAGGATGTCCTCTTTCCAAAGGCCCATCAGAGCTTCGTCCTTACAGCTGAGACACTATTGGGGGACGGCAGAACCTTCGGAGGCAGTGCCTCTCAGGAATGGGTCATTGGCAGTGAGTCACGGGACGAAAGGAACAGAGCCAAACAAGCATGGACAGCAATTTCTGAAACCAGGAGCTGACATCCCCTTCTCTTCTCCATTAGCAGTTTTTGCAGGTGTCCATTTCCTCACAGATGGATGGCCAACTAACACTTCACTTACAAGTGTCACAAGTGTGAGGTGTATGTGTAAAAGAAAAGAAACCAGACATTTAGAACTTAAAAGATTAGTGATACTATGCCAATGGTGGGATTCTCATGCCATTTTACTCATATACATTTACATATATTGATATACATATATACACACATACACATATACTTACACATATATACATACACATTCACTTACACATACATTTATACATATAGACATACACTTACACGTATACTTATACATATGCACATACACATAAATACTTATACACATGAACTTACACATACACTTATACATATATACTCACATATACACTTGCATTTACACATACACACATACACAAAAATACTTATACATATATACACATACTTACACATACACATATACTTACACATATACATATACTTACACATATACTTATACATATATTTTTACATGTACATATACACTTATACTTACACATACATATACACTTTCACATACACATACACTTAATTTATTTCTCAAAATAAGTACCTCAAGGGAAATGGGTATTTTTCAACAATTGCATTTAACTACATCAAGGCTTCTTAAACTTCAGATTCTGGATCAGCAATAGAAAAGAATATGACATCTGCTGCCTTAGAAATTAAATAGTAAAATCCTGACTAAAAAGCGAAGAGGGAACTTTTCAAACATCTAAAGATGCCATTAGCAAAGGCACTGAATATTTTTCTTGATAAATTTATTTCTGAGAGCTGGGAAAATTAGTAAAGATGTGAGAAATTTATTTCCTGTGAAGTCAATGAGATAAGATTGGTAATTCTGACTAATGAAGGTATCAAGCGGGAGAGTAGACACAGCTCCCAGAGTGAGCAGCCCGCGGACTTCACAGAGTCTGGATTCCAAGACGACAGCCTTGACGAAGACATCATTCAATTTTTTGGGAGGGGGGTGCAATTTTTGTGTATTTTTTGTATTTATTTTATTTTATTATTTTATTTATTTTATTTTATAAATGTGAGTATTTTGCTGTATATATCTGTGGGTACCACATGTATGCCTGATGCCCTGAAGAGGTCAGAAGACGACACTGGATCCCTGGAGCTGGAACTAGGGGCAGTGTGAGCGACTGTGTGAGTGTTGGGAACAAATCTAGGTCCTCTGCAAGAGCAACAAGTGCTCATAACCCTGGTACCATCTCCCCAGCCCCAAGTCTCACTCTTTTTATGACAGGATATTTCCATAAAATCTGAAGGTCATCGCCCTAAAGCATAGGCCATTCTTTAAGTACACGTCCTAACCATCGAGGATGCCATTTCTAAAACTCGTAATTACAATGTTGCACACAGTATTATCTTTACACTGTCTAATAAGGCAACATGTGATTCTGTCTAGCATACAGCTCCTTGTAAGTTTACTCAGAGGGGGAGGGGCACTCCTCCTAGGCTCTGGAGCCCAGGTAACAGTGGAGGGGCTAGCAAATTTCTGATGGTCTCAAAGATGAAGCCTAGCTGCCATTACCAACATGCCTCTAGAAGGTTCTATGACCTCAGGCAGCCAGTTTCTGTTTGCTGCAAGTCTAATGTTTGGAACATCCCTTTTCCCTGTTGCTTGACCACGGCCTCATGATGTCAACTCCCTTTCCTCTAAGGCAAGAAGAAGTCATTTTTACTCTTTCTGCATTCTGGAGGCATCTTGACATACATTAAGGACTATGCTCATTCCTCCTCATGGAGTCTATTATTCTTGAGGCTAAGCCCACTGGCTAGTTAATGCAAACTTCAGTATGATATGGCTAGGTAACCTCATTCAGTATTGATTGACAAATTGACTCCACTAGCCACAGATACCTTCTCAGATGCCCAGATACACACACCAAGGTGCCAAAATCCTCACAAACAGCATGGGTCTCTACTTACCTTGCACCCCAGTTTCCTTCTTTCTTTTTATTCATTAATTTATAAACAGTCATTTTGAATTATAACTGAGGAACTAATCCCTGTTTAACTTGATTTTGCCACCCATTACATAAAACCTTCAACTCCTCTCTGTCACTGTTGTTGCTGTGGCCAAACAGATGTGGCTTAAGGGGGAACTGTCTCTCCATTCACCATCTTTGGAAGGTTCAGCTGTGGTCTCTCAGCCCCGGGAACTGGGGAAGAACAGCCTGCCATGGAGAGCGAGCGGTGTGGGTGCCAGCAATGTCAGCTGGCATATTAATGTCCTTGGCCTCTCCTCAGGAGTTGTTAGTGGAACACTTGGTAGTCCCACTTCTAATGTTTAGAGGGAACCTCATACAGGTCATGGCTGTGATGGTTAATCTCAGTTGTCAACTTCACTGCATCTGAAGACAACTTAGAGCAAGCTGCTGGGATCGCCAGTGAGGGATTTGCTTCATTAGGCTGTGTGTTCCAAGAGGACCAGGAAAACCAGGAGTGTTAAACACACAGGGGTGTCTCTCCCAGGGAGAGATGTGTCACCTGTTTTCTCCCCAGAGGCTGGGAATGGATGAGATGAATAGACTGGCGACCTCTGTACTATCCGTATGTCTGGACCACACTGGGTCCCCAGATTCCTGTGTTTATCCTCAGCCAACCAATAGCCCTATCCTCCCTGAGGCGCTTGTCGGGAGCATGGTTCTCCTTGAGTCAGCTTCCTCAGTCAACCTATAGAACCTGTCTTTATGGAAGATGTTGCTTAACTTTATGAGTTCCCACGTAATCATGGGTGAAGCTTTATTGTACCCACGGGATTGGGGTAATTATTGTGAGACAAAAATGTCCTAATTGTCACTGTCAGACTCTCGAAGTCTGAACCACAATCAGCTACCTAGCTGTGTTAAGCTGAATTCATTCTTGCCTCTCATGGACTGACACTCTGCTGGCTGGGGTGTCTGCAGAGATCCCACAAGGACCCTCTCTAAATATGTCCGACACTCTCTGGTGGCAACCTAGATGAATACAAGGTAAAAGTAAGCTTTGATTATTTTTGGCCTGGTTGCCTTCAGGCTGTGCTAGCAAGTTCATCCACCATGTTGGTGTCTTTCTGTGCCTACTGTTGCCTTGCTTGCCTCTTAGTACCCCGCTTCTTTGAGTTGAAGAACAGTGGCTCTCCATTAACCTTTGAGCAGGCCTACTCAGAGCATCATAGTAGGACTGTAGAGGCATCTGGTCTCATGTGGACTGTATCACAGAAGACAATCTAGTAAATGCTCATTTAATATCTATTTTTCCTATCTGCTCTATACCTCAAGAGAACCACAAGTAATGTAACTGCTAATTGGGAAGCAGAGAAATGCTGGCACTGAGCTGCCATCCCCCTACCCCCCCCCACACACACATAAACACACAGGTGTGCATCACCAACTTTTAAGGAGCTATTAAATTGGTTCCAGCTTCTGAAGAAGATTATACTTTGTATCAGCTCCAGCCTCTAGGTATGACTCATCTAACATCTGCATCTGTGACATCAATGTTTCTGGCTACAGGTGAGTGAAACAATGTTGTCCTACTGCTTCTATGCTTGGCTCCCCCCAACCCTCTTAACACACTGACCTTCTATTGTATTCCTGATGCTAAAAGGAAGAACTGTAAGACTTCTTACCCTTCTGTCATTGAATAATACCCCACTGTTACATGAGCCACATGTTCTTTGGTGAACAACAAGGTTTGGTTAACTCCATGTGTTGTGACCAGGAACAGTGCAGAAGTAAAGAATGGGCTGAGACTTTCAGGAATGTTGTCGTAGGGTGAGCGCATTTTGCATATAGAATGACCATGGATGCCTTGGGACTAGTTTGTGGGCTCTGAGAATAATGTGACTTGTTGACACCCAAAGATGTCTGTATCTCAGACTGATAGTAGTGATGGGATTTAGAACCACAGATTTCATGGATGTAACTAAGTTAAACATCTAAAGAGATCAGCTTAGATTATATGGCATCTGCTAAATCCCGTAATCTGAGCCTTTATAGAATTTACAGAGGCGATTTGAAATACAGATGAGAAAAAGGGAAATGATGTTACAAGCTAAGGAATACAGACAGCCTTAGATGGAGCTTAAAGACAGAATAAAACTCTCTCCTAGGGTCTTTGAAGAGAGTGTAGCTCTGCTACTGTCTTGATTTCAGATTTCTGGTCCATAGGTGAGAGAATAACGTTCCACTGCCTAAACAAACAAGTATAGATAACTATGTGTGTGTATGTATATGTGTATGTGCACATGCATGTGGAGGTATCCTTGGAGTCCAGAAGATAGCACTGGGTCTCTTGGAGCTGAAGCTACAGGTGTTATAAGCCATCGGCATAGGTGCTGAGAACAGAATTCCTATCCTCATGTCCTCATGGCTGAGCAGCAAGTTTTCTTAAGGGCTGAGAGATCTCTCTAGCCTCTTTCCCAATCTATTGCAAGTCTATGTTGGCATGAGGATTTTGAAAGTCTAACTGTATTCTTTCCATGTGATGATTTTACCACTCCTAAGCCATTTACTAAGGAGTACATTTTTTGTGTGCCTAGACTTGAAATACTTTTTATATAGCTCATGTACTATACTTTTAATTGATATGCACTGCACTGCTTTTTTATGGAATAACTACGTGACATGCTGAAATACAAGTCAAGGAAGCAACACTCTCTTCTGGGCGCTTGATTTCAATTTCTAAATTAGTTTTACAATATTATGATCCTCAAATATAGTTTTAAAATGGTTAGTTATTACTGAAATTTTAATGGAAGTTATTTTGCATTTATTGACTATGTTTGGGAGAGCTACCATCTTTAAAGTGTGATGATTCCCATCATCTGTTGTATCCTTGCTATGTATCCTTACTCTTTGCTGTGTTTGGTCAAAAGCATGTAATTTTCTTAACGCTGTAAGAGGGGCGGTCTTCATCTTATATGACATTATAAAAAGCCAGGAACAAGAAGTTAGGCCAAGCACGACAGTGTGCTTAGCCAAGTAGCTGGTAGTTTTGCAAGGGGCTTCGCATACAGTGATTTATTTTAGTCTCCCAATCAGTTCCCTAATGACTAACTAGGGCGTTTCCCTTCAGGGCATAGGTGATATTGCTGTCTCTTGAATGCTTTGCACACATCTTTGGGCATGTGGGCAGCTTGAGACCATTACTGTACCATGCTGCATACCCTCATATCCCTGCCAGAGCCTTGGTGGGGCCCCTTTAAGCAGAGCAGCATGGCCACCCCGTCACCGGTGGTCTCTGTACTTCTCCTGTCATGGCAGGGCAGTGTGGGAAATACACCTTTCCTCAGTGCGTGGTCTTCCTGTAAGGCACTCGCTCACGATGCAAGAGGGAACAGCCCTATTGCTCTGAGTTTTTGTCGCCTTTCCCTAGGAAGAGCTTGCTGTCCAGACTGCTTGGTTTCTGGCCTATCCATTAATCCTCCATAAATTACACCTGACAGAGTTACCGCTGTTTGTTGACAGGACCCTCTGGCCTCCAAACATCAGATGCATGATGTCCTATCAAACTTGACACCTGTTTTTCATTCCCAGGCATTGATTTTCCACATGCTAGCCAGCATATTTCATGGGAAGGAAAGAAAAAAAAAGAAAACCTGTTAGCACTATGTGAAAAATATCGATTGCAGGTGCACCAAATTCCCTCCTGAAATTTCACAGCCTTAATCTCCAGTAGATTCTGACACTGATTTTCAAGTGGGTGAAGATTTAAGAGACTGATCACCATGTGCCAACTAACATATTTGCTAACAAACAGCCAGCAAGGCCTGCAACTTACATCAAAATTGGCACAGAAATAAAGTAGTAGGCAACCCTTAAGATCATATAAATGACTCAATGGTTTCCAAGGCCAGAGTCAAAGTTCATCCCAAGTGCATGCTTTTAGGAGATGGGTTCTATTAGGAAGAGAAAGGTCATAGACTCTAGCAAAGAACATACTACAATTATGCTGTTAGTGGACAAAGTATCTACAGCACCAAACTGACTCCTAATGACTTATTATATCCCTAGATTAGTGCTATTAGGCCTCAGTAGAGACTTTTTTTTTTTTTCAGTAGATGGTAATTAACCCAGAGACCCACAACTGGTCAGGATGTAGAGAATCAAACTACAAAATGTTCAACCCTACGTGGGCATCGTTATCCTGGCCACTCGTTTCAAGGCTCAGGAATCATTCCAGGCGAGAGGGCAGCAGAGCATAACAGCCAGAGGCAGCTGATGAGTACATGGAAATGCAGTTTTCTAGACACAACTGTATGGTTGTACGCAAGCACAGGCATTGTGGCAACATCTATAAGACCTGAACAAGTTCTAGGCAGGTAAAAATCCCAGCTTGGGGAAGGGGAGGTGGGCATGAAGTCCCAGCCCAAGACAAGGAGACAAACTATAATTTTCTATTTGCAATTTGAAGACGTACAAGGCTCATCACCATGTCTCATCAATTATTTTCCTAAAGCTGTAGAGACCTCTTCATTCCTCTTTGTCTATTTTGCCTTCGATACGAATTTTAAAATGATGCTCTCCCCGTGAGGTTAGATTTTTCAGAGGCTCGGCTCCTTTCTGTTTCAGAATCTTTCACCTAAAAATCCTGTTCTCTGTAGGAAGCCTCCTGAAAGCATGATGGGTTCCAGATATGCTTACAGACATACAGACGTGGCCAACGACATTTGCAGAAATAGGCAAAATCTGATCCGATTAAATAGAAATCGCGAGATGACTTACAGTGTTATTATCTTGCTGCCGTACACAGTTCCATACAAAATAAATTCCCGAGGACTGTGACACCCTAATAACTTTTCCATGCCAGAGCTTCAAAGACTCCCATTTTCCTAATGGGTACATTTCTCATTTTAGATTAGAATAAAAGAGGACTAATTATCAAGCCCTCCTCTCTCAGTAGAAACTGAATGCAATTGAGAACATAAAATAATTCTCTGTCTCACTTATTTATTCAAGATGATAAAAAGATTGGATTTCATATCACTCAAGTTCTAAAAGCCTAATCTTTAAATGGATACATCAAGATTTAATTAGCTTTAGTGGTGTTTTATATGCTTTGTTAAAAACACATTTTGTTTTACGACAAAGAAATAAGCATTGACAACTCAGGAAAATATTCTTTATTTCATATACATGATACAGCAGAATATACGCTGAATCCAATGAATAACGATTTTGGATTAATAAGTATCAATAATCTGGGTTATCTGGTACCTGTATTTTAAAAACTTCCCTGATAAGTGAACTGGCTTAGTTGTGAGTGTGACAGTATAAGGAGGCAGGAGCAAATGAGCCAAGTTTTGAAAACAACACGCCGTGGTCTTTGTAAGCACACTGCTATTTAAAGACATGTAAACAACCAAACATTGTAGCAATGCTATATCATACAGCGATGTCACTGTTCCCTGTACTTGTCTTCTGATGCTCAATGTTATGTGTGATTTTTAATCCTCCCCTACTCTTTTCTTTGTACTAAACATACATTTAGTTCAAGTCCTCAGACCTAGGTAATCTCAGTATGAACATATTTGGCAAATAGTTCCTCTGTACTGAACTTGTGATATTTGTGAGTCGGGTTGCTAAGAGGTAGATTGTGCTGATTAGCTTTTACAGTCAACTTGACACCACAAAGTCACCTGTAAACATGGAACCTTAATTAAGAATTGCCTGGTTAGACTTTGCTGTGCCCATGTCTTTTAGGAATGGTTTTGACTGGGAGGACACAGTCCACTGTGAACAGAACCATCTCTTGGCAGGCTAGCTTCTGCCAAGAAAGCTGGCTGGACATTGGCCAGAGAGTGGCCAGCAAGCAGCTTTCCTTTGGAGTTTCTGTTTCAGTTTCTGCTTAAGTTCTTGACTTCCCTATAGGGTGGATCGAGACCTGGAAGTATAAACCAAATAAACTCTCTCCTTCCTAAGTTCTAGTTCTAGCGTTTCATTTCAGCTATGGTGACATCTCTTATAACAAGCATTGCAGCTCGCTGTATTTGTTTTTGACTCCTAACGTAGGATTTTGAATCCCCCGTACACTTATCTTTGTATTATAACATAGTCAGTTTGAGCCCTCATATTCAAAATTATCATTATCAGATCAAAAGTACTTGGGGAAACCATCCACCTGTACAGAGCTTGTAAAAACTATGCTCTAGCTCCCGTTCCCTGAGCACGCTCCCTGAGGATCATGACTGTTTTCACCGGGTCCTTTGTATCATGTGCTCTAAATGTATCCATAGCTGGCTGGATGTGTCACCTGGGTGTGTACAGGCTCAGTGTGAACACTGTACCATTTTATATAATAGTTTTATACACCTTCAGATTTTGATAATTATGTGAATTGTGTGGAAACCTGAGATGGACCGCCAAGGACACCGAGGGGCAACTGTGCTGTTATGTTGTTGTCTGGTGCTGAACTCAAAAGTTACATTGTATTCCTTTTAGAATTTCTGGTCTGCCTCAAAAGGTTTGTGGTCCTGAATATGCTTAAGGAAATGGACAGGAAGCTGGCATTTGATACTTTGTGTTTCCTTTCTACTTTCCCCCTGAAAGGCAGAATATGCTTTGACCACTGACATTCCATAAACTTGGAATCCAGAGGTGAGCTGGGAGACCCTGCATAGACAATACTCAGGGAACTCCAGATCACAATCCAGCATATAGGGAAGCTGGGAACTCGACCTCTGACCCTGCACTGTGCTGGGTGAACCCTGGGGAGGTGCCGCACAGCACAATGTCTTTGTGAATGCTTCAGGATGGAGGATTGTTCTATCTCCTGGCTGTGAGCTCTTGCCTATGTCCTCTCACTGATGAACTAATTCTGTGACTGGGGACATGTGCTCAGTCATCACAGTCAGTCACTGAAACAGCTACCCCTCAGCTCTGCTGTACTTTCTCTCCTATGGTCATGTATTTGTGCTTTAGGTACCAGGGAAGTTCCCAGGGTTAGGGCTGTGTAACGGGTCCGTGCGGCCTGCAACCAGACCCAGAGAAGAAAGCCCTAGACTATAGCCATGCCCATCTCTTTCTTTCCATCATCAGATCCTTCCCTTATGTGGAATGGCTCAGATCATTTTGTTCTCTTGTCACTTAAAACCTGTGGCCTTGAGTTTTACACCTCAGGACAAACAGTTTACCAAGTTATATTTTTTAAAGAATTATTTTCATGTTACGTGTATTGGCATTTTATCTTAAAGTATGTCTGTGCACCTTAAGGGTCTGCAGATCACGGAGGTCGGACGAAGGCATCAGATCCTCTGGAACTAGAGCTACAGTTGTGAGCCTCCATGTGGGTGCTGGGAACTGAACTTGGGTCCTCTAGAGGAGCAGCCAGTGCTCTCAACCACCCAGCTATCTTCTCTATCATGAATCAAGGTATTTTTAAGAGCAAATATAGTTCTTTCCCTGATCTGATGCCAACTATTGAAATAATTTGGTACCTGCATTTTACTCTTGCAAAATATTCTATATTCTATGAAATACAGACATCAAGTGAATGCCTTCCATGAAGGTATTTACCCTTTACAAGATGCCATACAAAGAAGACACGATAAACCCAGAAAGAATCCTCTCAAGGTGCCAGGTCAGATCGCTTTTCCAGGGTGACCAGAAGGGAGCATTTCCTCCTCATTCCTCCAGGGATGACCTTTAGGTTTCAGTGAAAGGCAAGAAGAGTGACAGCCAGTTCCCATGTTTTCAGGACTGAGATAATCAGCTTTTCTTGTCTTCAGAGCTTAAGGTCACTTAAGTCAGCTCTTTTCAAACATTTTAGCAAAAGTCATACTGGCAGCAGACTCCAGAGAACAAAGAAGCCTGGTGTGCTATTTTAAGAAACTTACTGAAACCATGAAATTTCTCAGAAGATCCCAAATTTTTATCATTAAAAAAAAAATACATGCTTTGAATTATGTTCCATAAAAAATTTGCCCAGTACAAAAGAGCATTGGCCATTGTTTTTCGTCTATTAAGCTTCCTACGCTTGAGAGTCTCCTCATTCTAACATCTGAAATGAGACACAGACTGGATATGGAGGTAGACTCATAGGGAAGGGAATGATATAGCAAGATGTGAGCTTGAGGTTTTGAAGTCTAAAAGGTTGGTCCAGACCGGATGCCTATGGCTGTGGTCTGCAAAGCATGTTATCAATGACTCATTATAATTAAGCCTCTCTACCAGTTTGGATGGCAAATTACACAGTCAGACACTTTACTGACAAGCCATGAAACTACTATGCTGTTCTCAACCTAAAGACCTCTATGCCAAAAACATCCCCCAAAAACAAAAACAAACACCCCAAACCTCCAAAAAACAAAACAAAACAAAACCAAATAAAAGCCTCAAAAACAAAAACCCCCCACGCACAGCTAGATGACAATAAAAATGACAGTACAAACTATAAACAGTCCAGTTGGCCACGGAGACACTAATGGATGGACGTCGACAAGACGATAGGGCCACCAGCAGTCTGGCTCTTTAAATTACCAGTTGCCCAAGGGAAGATCAGCTAATAAGATTCACAGCAAAAAAGATCACTAAAAGAGGCAGACAATTATAAACAGAGAAAGCCGAGCCAAAGCATGGGGTTCTTCTGCATATAGATACGAAAAGGTTACTTCTCCTGCCTTCAAACTGGGGTGCCTGGGGCCGGAAGAGTCCTGTCCCTGTTTGTCTGACATAGGGACCTCAGTTGACAGGAGAGCTCCCAACCCAGGCACAGATAAAGCTTGCCTTGGCACTTCTACACTGAAATTAGAGATTGTAAAAAAGGATTTCATTAAAGACAGGATAAACTCACAAGCCAGAAAATGGTTTGTATAAAGGGATTCTATGTGTGTGTGTGTGTGTGTGTGTGTGTGTGTGTATTCTGATAATATATCTTATTAATTATCCCCATGGTACATTATTCCTAGTAATTTTTAAAATGTTCAATTATAGTTGGCTTCTATAATTAAAAAGTCCTCTCTCTGATTAAAAATAATGAGTTTCTCAGAAATTGCCCAGTGCTGACATTTTCATTTAGTTTTTAAAGAACATTCAGCTGCTTTTGCAGTCATTGGCCAGTAGGGCCTTGCAGACCCTTGAACATTATGAATTATATTGCCAATGGTCTTAGTTGGCCTCCAGAACTTAATGATAGGATCCTCAACCTGAGTCATAGAACATGGAAGCTTATGCCAACCTGGAAGCTTCATCCTCAGTGGCTAGCTCTTACAGTGCTAGAAGTCACTGGACACGGTGCTGGGAGAAGCTCATTGTCAAGGTTATCCAGATGTGAACACTGATACAATAGAGTCATTGATATTACAGGAGTTCCCACCCTTTGGTTAGATTTAAGGCCACCCCACAAGGTAGAACTGATGCTTGGCATCATTAATGGGGCTAGGAGGCCATGGCTAGCTAGATCGCAGGCTCTAGGGAAGAACTTAATAATATTCTGCCAAGTGGGACATAGTATTAAACCAATTCCTATTTATTATTAAATCCCATTGGTGAATGCCTCATTCAACCTTTGTCTGTTTGCTGTAGATGATGATCAACACAGAAACTTACAGCTGGTTAGCCTTCAGAGAATAAGAGCCTCTGGGACATCTATAGCACACAACACTATCACCTCCACCACCTCCACTTCCACCACCACCTC